>JAQBSW010002855.1:0-94449 GCA_029291075.1 Eudiplozoon nipponicum
CTCGACTGGCCACAAACGTACGAGCTGCTGCAAAATGCGCCCACTAATCAGTTTAGGTGCTGAACAAGAAACAATTTTTTTAGCGCGACACTTCTAGCTATTAAGAGCACTTAATAGAGCACACCTGCTCTAGATCGGATTCTTTTAACTTTCATTATTGTAGAGTACATTATTAATGTTTTCATAATTTTTTTGTCATACTGTATAATGCGTCAATTTCGACGGTCAACTTATTGTAGAGAATAGACAAAAAGCACGGGCGTGATTTTATCGAGATTTCTGTTCTGCCTTAAATAGCGCAGTAATCACTGGACCTTTAAGATGTACGCACTACTACAATGGCATTGGATTTGGATAGCATTTTATAATATTATACAAGTTGTCAGTATAAACTAAAAATTATATTAGGCAAAAAGCAACTCATCAAGGAGACCGATTGTTTCCTTTTTACTGTAGAGGTACTTTGGTCACTACCTTAGGAGAGTCGCTGCTACGCCAAGCTCGGATAACCCAGATATGCGGAATGATTATGTCATTTAGAACAATGAAATTCCTCAGAATTTTCTCTTAAGCTAAATTTCTTAATTCATTTGGTTAATTACTCTGTATCCTCGTACTTATTGCTGTTATCCATTATGATAAAATAAGATTTATTACAACATAATTGTTACAACAAAGTGTGAATTCTCACCGTCTCACTAATTGCCGGAGAAATATATTCCGGAAGTGAAAACCTTAAAACTAGAATGTCCACGTTTATTACCTCAAGCGAATTTTAAATCCTTTCCGTAATATCAATAAGAATAATAATTTGTAATCAACATCAGTAATTTATTGTCAAAATACCGCTTTGCTAAATTTCTTTCAACGGATTTTACTGTAGGTATGAAAAAAGTAAAAACTAAAAAGAAGCTATATTTCTTTTGTTCATAACTCCAGTAAAATCAGTTTACAAAATGGACCGAAAGCGATACTGTGTAATTTATAATTCATTTCAGTAGATACATTTTTTGTGTATTTGAAGAAATACTGTAAATTCGGTCAAGAAATGTTGGACAGTTTGGCGATGAAATTTTCTATACACGTATGTTTACACAAGTCTGCATAAATTTGTACATTTTGTTCATGTTGACCAGTATATTCTTGTTATTCTATTCAAACTAATTTGTTAAAACTTTCGCAACACCTAGCGTTTAACTGTATCTTAATTCATTGTCCGTTTAATCCATAAACTAAATTAAATAGAAACTGTGAATCATCTCCTAAACCTGCTTTGTAATTTTTGGGCTGTCCTAAGAATTAAGCAGAACTGATTTTCTCAGCAGGTGTATGAACTGGACGGGATTGGGTTGTTATAAAATTAAAATTTACGACAGCAGCAATTATGCGTACCAAGAAAATTTGATAAATAAAGAAAAAATCGGAATGGTATATGGATTGTATTTGCTTTCTTATGCAACGTTTTGTTTATATCGACAATATTGGCGTACTTATAGTTATATACATACATGCACGTATATTGTACTTTTAAATCATGCAGTGCGACGTTTGTTTACTAATTGTGTCAAATAAAGTGTACTTGATAGGAATTTCGACTACAAGATTTCAATAAAATCACGTTCATAATCCTTGAATCACATTTCCTTTGTTTATACCAGCTTTTTATTATTGCAGATATTGATTGAGATATTGATCAAGACAGATAATAGAGTAACGGTTTGAATTTTTTATAGATGCCAAACCGTTCATTATAAACAGGCCTTAAAAAATCTACTGCCAGAACAATTTACTGGCGTGATTCGTCTTTCATTGTCATAACATAGTTACTAACGTTCACCCAACCACAATAAATTGACCGTCTTCAAAGTCCGACATTTATTTTTCCATTTTGTTCGATTTGTTCACGACAATAATGTGGGTGTCTAATTCACGTTTGCCAAATTGTTTTCAAGTTGTGTTATCATTATAAGTGCAGTTAAAGTTTGCTTAATGTAGTTAGAATTAATTCAAGGAAAGCTAAACGAATTTGTTTACACTTGCAAAGAAATTGTGCTGTCCACTTTTAACTCAAACCAAAAGGTTTCTAAGTCTACCCGTCAGTGATGCACATTCATATGTTCAAAACGATAAATTCATTGCAATTTTATCACTGAGAGAGCAAATTCCGCCTTGTTAAAGGAGATCCAAGCATAGTAGAATATAATCATTGCGCGCGTCTGAAGGTTTTTCTTTAATTTTAGCATGACGATCACTTTTAAGTTGTCTGGTATTAATCTAGAGTACGCAAAATTCCCCCACGTAATTGATCATTTATGGAGTGGTATTTTAATACTTCGCATTTCAGAAGTGACGGCTTATTGGTTAAAATCTATTTTAGCTGCGCGTGGCAGCCAAAATAACAGCAATCATTATGCAATAGATTGCAATTAATTTGAATTATAATGATGCAAGTTTTAACAATAGACAAGAATTCCTAGAAATCGGTAATGCTTATTTTATGCTAGTGGACACTTTTTCAATTATGTCCTGCATGTGTTACACGTGCGTACTTATAAAAATAAACTGAATTAACGCATAAAATTTAAAATACTAGGCTTTTGCTAGATTTTTTATTAAAAATGCCTGTTTAAGCTTCACAAACGTGAACACTTTTTGCTGCCATTTTATTCCTTTCTTTTATGAACTTTTAAGAGAAAAATTTTCAACATTTATACTTTTGAAATTCATAATAGTGCATTTATTGTAGCTGCCATGTGAGATCAATGAATGCCACAATTAAACACAGATTATGTGAATGAAATACTTCGAAGATTATTTTTGCAATTCGGTATCGTTTAAAAACGGTAAGCCTATTAAGATGTTACACGACCGATATGTTACAGTAGGCTTCAGTTTCGAGAATGAGTTGTTGGCAACACCTACAACAGGTATACTGCGTAAATAGGAAACAACAAAAGACAAAAAAGTGTGGAAATACATCAATTTGTAAAGAGATGAAAATTGCGTGCAACGCGCAAATTCAGCGGCTTAGTGGATGAATTAAAAGATCGTAAAGCAAATAACCATAGGGCAAATCTCAGCCAAACAAATACCGTTTGCTGCTTAATCAGTACTAAATAATATCAAAACAGGTCTACTGGATGAATAGCAATTACTTGTGTATGCATTGTTTTGTTTGAATTGAAAAGTAGATATACTAATTTAATCTAGGCACACTTTAATTCAATACAGCTTTCCCAGATGGTACGGTGTCTGTTTGATAATAACAAATCGTAAAGTGCCGGGGCGTACGTTAGCCAAAAATCGATTCCGATAAGGATCCATATGAAAGATAGTATAGTTTAAGCAAATAGGTTGGAATATAACTAAAAGTTCCATGCAATGTGTGGATTACGTGTTGGTTTGGATTATCTGTAACCTTCTAAAGAAAGTGCCCCTTGATTACAATCGCTGTTGTGGCAGTTCTAGCAAGTAATTGATTGGTTCCTATAACGAATGAAACCGGTAAACTTTATGAATTTCATTATCTATTTTATTAAACGCTTTGTTTTGCCTGACAATATATATATATATGGAATATATTCATGTTACTATACCTTAACAAAATAACGTTATCCGAGGTGGCATGGAGTCTATTCTTTTAATGAAAGGTGAAAAGTAGCTTATTCAAACTTAATTCGAGAAAGCGATGCCGGATAGGGCTCACTGGAATAAATGGATGCCCAAATAATGAGCTGGTTTCTGAATAAATTTACATGCCCTCGCGGTTTCGGTAGTGTAGTGGATGAGTTGAAATATTCTGAATCAAATGCTATATGGTTCAAATCCTAACTACAGCAATTCCGGCAAGTACTTGATCAGAGTAAACATCGCGACAAACTAGTATGCTTAGTTATTTGCAATTAATAACACATGTTATGTTATGAAATGCGTCAGTACATCTGACTGACGTAGTTCTTCTTTGTTGTACACTGAATAGTCAAAATCCAATGGGATTGAAGTTAATGCCTTATGCTGCTTTTACTATATGTTAAATACGTGCACGAAATCAAATTACGCAATTTTACTTTAATTTAATGTTACCTCGCCTAGTAGCATAGTTTTTGTTATATAAAGATAGATCATGGATAGCCAGGTAGTAATTAAATTCGGAGACTTGACAAAATTTACAAAGTTATATAAAATTACAAATTACATGCCATATGCGGCTATTTCGGAGTAGTGTACGAATTGCAAACGTCTGTAGAAATTCTTGCACACTGGGTCGTGCTACTGCCGGAAACATGATAAGCGAATTATAAAGGCATTTTTGCAGAAACTCTTATGAAATGGATTATGATAGCAAGAATTATGAAGCAATACTAGCTAGTTAACGTTGCATTGACTCGCTCCTGATTACTTTAACTGATGTTGGGGCTTTCAGAATGGTTTATGTTGCCACTAATCGGTAGATTCAAATTTAATCCATCAGTTCGTCCTCCAGGAGTTGATAAATTTCTCACTACCAAACGTTAGAACTGGTTGGTCATAATGCATAACGTTTCTAGAGATACTGGCTGAATTGTCGTGACTTGAGCGTTAATTTTCTTCAAACAAATCCAATGTAAAAAAATATAAGTTTGTTTAGCACAAAGACATGAATAAGGGAACATCAGTGTTCGGTGGTGATTATTTGCATTGCAATATCTCCTTGTCGGAACGTGAATCGTTTACACACTACACAAATAATGGATTATTTCGTCACGTTTTTTCCGCCAGATTAGTTAGGGCTAAACAAGCAAAGCCACTATTTCATAGTGCGTACACTTGATTTGCTTTTAGAGTTTTCTTTCACGGATTAAAATTACTAGCTACTCAAAGCGTCTGTTGCAGAAGAGTTAGTGACTGAAGTTTCCCATAGAAATGCTTGATCTAGCCTCTACATCTTGTTCAGCTTCTCTCTATCTTTAGTTTTGGATTTAGTCATTTGCTTCCGACAAGCATAATACTGTATTTAAAGGTAATACTAGCCCGGAACCTCTTAACCTGAGGCTGTACATTTCAATGGCTAGGCCATATACTTAAACGAAAATCAATTACTCTCGCGGTGATAACAACTGTATAAATCAAGGTTACAATCTAGATATAAACATCAGTGAGATTATATATTAATTTGTCATTAAAAACTAAGTATAGCATAATTTGGAAAAGGGAATTTGTCCAGAAGAGCGGTTTCGTCCTTATTGGTTAATCTTCACGTTCTGAACAAATAGGCTTAACCTAAAGAGAAAGCTAACCAAAAAGCGTTATTTAGTATATAAATGTATTTGGATTCCTCAATGGTTAGAACAATATTTGTTCGAGCAGACGTGTATAGGTTCGAGCCCTGACCACGTCAAATTAAGGACAGAATGTGAAGAATTCCCAATTTGGACGTAAACATTGTACTGAATTAATTGTCTTCTCTAAATTCTACAACACTTAATTTATACAGAAATTGTATGTATATAATGGGACTGGTGTATTTATCAAGATCGCATCCTTGATTTATATAACAGGCCATATGTTGTTGTGTACTGACAAGTGAAGTGTTGGCTATGATTAACTTTGACGTATAGAAAATTCAAATTCAAAAAAAAACATTACCGTGGTGTTTAAAAATGACTACGTTTTCTGATGCAGTTGTTTCTTGAATATCTCCTAATTGGTATGTTTTGCAATCCGTTTTTAAAAATTTTATTACAACTCTAGAATAGCCTGTTTGTACTAGTATTTCTACTAATACTGGTGGTTATCCCTTTTTAAATGCACCCTTAATTTGCTGAACGGATGCACACAAGGAAAACATTCGACGAAAACGTTTTTAATCCAAATTAGAACATCGATTAATATCAATGTTTATTTTTGTCAATCTATATTAGCCCATATGTATATAACTGCGTTTCAAATCTAGTATAAATTACATGTAGAGAAATATATGTAATCCAATATGCATCCATGCGGTATATTTTATGCAAGCATGTCACTCGATTCTGACGTAATTGAACTCGGTTCTTTTTTAGTTTCATTTTGAAACCTTTGATGGGCCGATGTATTAATTATAAAATCAAAGGTGACTTTAATATTTTAAGAAAATAATAATATTTCGGAAAACAATTAACGGTGTCCAGTAATCTAGAATTATTGACAAAAACTGATGTAAAAAAATGAAGTTCAAGAATAATAAAATATAAAATGGTAGACTTGTATCTATTTATCAAAAGTAGATAAATATTAGCAATAAAAGTAACATTTATTAATAATTATTCTTCTGTTATAAATTTTGAACCATCTTCATTAAAGAAACGTGTAAAGTAATAAATTACATCAACTAAGGACCAAAATAAAAGTTAATCATTCTGTTTTATTAATATTTCAACAAATATCTGACAAATAATTTTAAAGACCAATGCTTGATTTCGTTGCCAAAATTCTGAAATTAGTTTCTTTGTCGGCACCTTGACAGATGCTACCTGCTGACACCGCCAGAATGACGCTCAATGTAGACTACAAATAAGTAAAACCACGACAGAATCTGGCAGAATCGATAAATAATTGGACATCTAGGTATTGCTATTCAAAATCATGTATCTCATTTAATTGCCCCATTACATAGTCTTACGTAAATTATTTTGTGTCAAATTTAATGTTAATGAATTAACGTTTATGTATGGTATCGTATATACATAAACAAAATAATAATTATTTTTGCACGGTTGGCACAGCCTAGTATATACAGTGATAGATCAGCGATAAAAATATTAATTAACAAGCACTAAATTTATAAATCAAAATAACTTTTAAGCTCACGCGAGGTCAACTTTTGTAAACAGAAAACAGTATAAACATGATATCTTTGTAAGATGGCAGTCTGGATATTTTGAAATTTCCAGAACCACCGCAAATACGTTTCATTTAATTTTTCAATGGTCTACACGCAACCCATCAAAAAAATAAAATGTTAAGAAAAACTGCTAGAACAAATTCCCCGATTTTTTGGTCAGTTATATTTCTTTTTTTCACTAAAAGACATGCGAAGTATTTTAACGTGTCTCCAACAGAATATACTCTCCCTTCATGCGATACGCACACGTGCAGAAAACAAGCCACCTGTGTCCACAATTACATAAAATGTTATTAATGTATGTGCATGAATCTCATGCTGGTTTGCGTATGTAGATATTTGGAAAATGGACTTTTAAATTTTCATTAAAATTTCATCAATTACCTATATTAAAAATGTGTTAACATATAAATAAAATAATTGATAAACATATAAAAATATAATTCTGTTTAATCAATAAAGCAGTTAATTATATTTTCTAATTCTGAAGTACATTATATATATATTTTATATATATATATATATATATATATATATATATATATATATATATATAATCATTCGGCATGAGTGGAACACTGGATAGTCCCAAATTTGATAGCATATGTGCCTGGGTTTTATTTTGTTCTGTGGAAAATTCTGGGCAGTACTGGGAAAGTTTACAAAAAGGACGAAACCGGTCTACTGGGTGAATTGCCATTGCAATTTTTAGTTTTTACCGAAGTTATAAATTTTCGAAAACTTGCCATTATTGTTCAGATCAGTATACTTTTCTCAGATAGCACGTTGTTTCTTATATAATGACTAATCGGAAGTGGTTATTACGGATTTCAGGTCTTAATAGATTATAAATGGTTTCCACCAGACGAAAATGCTAACTTGAAACATAAGTTGGTATATGAATTCAAAATTACGTGTGGTGCTCTGCAAGGTTGGCGCGGAGATTCAGTCTTAGACTCCAAAAAATACGTATTCATATTCGAGTCGCATACGCGGCAAATCATGGACAATACAGTAAGATTTACCTATAAGGGCGAAGTTATTTACTAGTTGAAGTAACTTTGTTACCTAATGCTATGTTTAGTGTAAGTTGAAAAAGAAATAAATTAGAAGGAAAATTAAAAAGGAAATTTAAACAGGGTAGAGTGTGGAATAAGGGAACAACTAATTAATTTCGTGCATCACATTTAGTTCAATTTCAATACGCGAACATGCCTTTTATGTATGCATTCTGTTTATCCATAGTGTTTCGTATGTGGCTAACTCATTTACGTTATTGCATTTAGTAATTACCGTAATGGCCCTGCCTACGGAACATACGTACGAGGATTCAACAATAAATTGCGCAAATGCAGACGAGTATTTACCATTTTATTTGAAAGAGGATTTTAAGTTGCAATGCTGGTTTATTCTGGAAATTATCCATTTGGTCAGTCGGTCTATGTAAGCTGATCGAAAAATTCTGCATGTATATCGATAAATAATAATAATAATAATAATAATAATAAAATAATACCAACAATGAAGAATAATATTAATTAGTGTAAGAAGAAAATGTATTAACGTAAATAAAACTTGTAAATTAGCTGGAGAGAATGTGCGTGTTAATACCGCTTCAACTTTCTTCTATGTCGCGTAAGAATCAGCATCCAACATGAATGAGATATTTAATTAAATTGCCTTCCTTTCCTGACCTAAACACTTCAATTTCTTTGGAATTCCGCTTGTCACAATTGAACCAATCGATTTTCTAGTATGGTCAACATACATTAGATTATTTATTTGATTTATAAATTCGTTGAATTTGAACTAACTAATTTTTCAATTCACGAAACACAATACCAACTATTGATATTTTTTAAATGGCACCAAACTGCCATAACAAAATTACGGTACAGACCAGTTTGGTTTATGATAAATTATACAATCTAATTTACCTTTAACCTCATTCTATAGTAAGTTAAACATCACATTTTTATACTATGACGTAAAAATGATATTTTTGTGTTTATTATTGAAATTTTAAAGCAGCGTTCGTGACGGCAACGTATTTCGAAGACCAGAGAAAATGTCATCTACATAATTTACATATAAAGAACACATTTTTGACTCTTTTTTGTTCTCAAGATGGCACAGGTAAATCCCCGACAAAACTGTATATAGGTATTTCCAATTGTCACATCATTAACCTGTTTATTGACAATTCTATAAAATCGAAACTGTGCATCTTGCGTTTAAAGAAAAATGTTTGCGCAAAGTATGACCTGGTACCAGAGATAGGTCTACGATTTTAACGAAAATGTCAATATATAAGAAAAATGTTGCTGCGAAGAACAAGTATATATGCAATTGGGTATTATGTTATGCGTACTTACTAACGAATTAAATAAAATATGACCAAAGTGGTCAACCAAAGTCAGCACGAATGGAAGGTATAATCTCGTGTAAAAATTCGTTTCGTGTTTACTGGAAACTCAATGGTAGGAGCCGGTATTACGCCTTATAATCACAATATAATTTGGTGAGTAGTGTGGGACAAATTGAGAGTACAATCTTCAATATGAATTTTTAAAGTTGTGCATGGATTTAGTGGTGTAACCGGTGTTTAGAAGTTGTTGTAATTCTCGATTTTGTTGAAATTTATTGTGTTGGTACCCTTTACAAACTCGACAACCATAGCCTTGGTACCATGTAATATTCGGGGTACATAGTGTTGGTGTCAGGTACTGACACGACAAATATAGTGTTGGAACCGTTTTTTCAGGCTCAGTATTTATAGTACATATAGTCAGTTGGTTTTTTAAGTAGAAGTGTCGAAGACTTTATATGAAGCTAGCTCGACGAATGCAGGTTTACAAATACATATAGGAGATAAACCGTACAATTGTCCCCATTCTTCACTCAAACATATAGTGGGTATACGGTGCTGTACTGGCTCCTAATAATGGGTCGGCAGTAAGGTGGAAACGAAAGCTAAATTAAATTTATCCATCTGGTCTTATTAGAACTAATTTGCTTCTAAGTGCGCAACACCTAATACACATTTATAATTACAATAATGTCTTCCAATTTGAGCGTTAGCAAGAAAAAGCTTCACATTGACAGAAACCATAGTCTTATTTGAACTTTTTAATATTTAATTCTGTTAAATACTCAACGGAATCGGCAACCGACTAATTGCATTCTGGTATGCGAATTAGTTTCCGTAAAGAGTCAAATTATTTAGCCCATGCATCGTGCTGCGAATGTACTATTGATGATGATATTGGTTTCAGATTTTTATTTTAAATATATTTCCTTCAGCTTAACTTTTTTCTATTTCATTTGATGTACACTTCAGGTGTAAGAAAATTTAATCATAACTCATCACCTTCTCTCTTTTCTAATATTGTTTGATTTGTCCATTATAAAAGGCATTCTCCTTTATCCGTGCGTAGTATTTTGATGATATGTATAAGGGCATTTAAATCTTGCTTTATCAATGCCTACTGTTCTCTTTATTTAAACGATTTCATATATGTGGAGACTGATAAATTAAATTAGGATTGAACTAGTCTATACTCAGTACTTGTAGGCTTCAATTCGTCTGTTTGTTCAACAAACAATTAAAATGTTTCTTTAAAATAAGATTTCTCTTTTATGAGAAGGATTAATTCTTTAATTTCGGCCCATCGATATTGCTTTACTATTTGACTGATCGATTTGTGCACACCTTCATCAATATCAGTCGGTATTAAATCGTCTAGACCTCCAGGTTTTATATCATTACCTAAGTTCTTCAATATTCTAGGCTTTTTCTTTCTCAAAGTGGGTAGCCAAATCGACTGAAATCGCATACATTCAATGGCTTTCCTGATATGATACATAAGCTACACACCTGATTCTTGCCAGCAACATTGGTCAATTTTTCTTTTAATTGTTCAGTTCTCTAAAACGACAAACATTTTAATTTCTCTCGATTATTTCGAAATTTTTTGAGCAAAATGCGCAATAAGTCAACGGGAAACCGCAATTACGTAATACTTAAACAATAATGCACTTTTCTACAGTTAGATTCTCTGTGTTCTGCACTTTAAGGTCACTATTTAATCCAGGTTTATTTATATTTAAAAGCATAATAAAAAGAAAATTACAACTGGAGTAGAGCGTGAAATAATAGGTCGACCGATTATTTACGTGCATCTCCTCCTTTTCAGGATCAATGCCCGCACATGCCGATTTAGCTGACATAAATCATCTGCAGTTTGAATTTACACAGAACTTTAAATGTTGCTAACTTATATAAGTTGTTGGGTTTAGTAACCTTAGAAGATTGGATAAATAGTGTGAACTGCATATATATTTGTTCGCCGATTCAAAATATATTTAACTCTTTGTTGAAGTTCATTTTGATTCCAATAAATGGCTAATAAAACGAAAATTTGTCACGCGGGTGGTGATTACAATTATATAAATCAATGTTGTGATCTTCATGGAAAATCCAGACCAATTATATACATACATTTTACAGAATAAACTAAGAATTGTATGATGTAGAAAAAGCAATTCATAAAATAGATTGGTTTCTATCATATTTAGAACTCATCACGTACTGTTCAGAATTTTCCGCAAACATGACTCGAAACTGGACACGTCTGCATTGGAATCTCTTGCTCTATTCATCAACCTGTCGTGCCGCAATTTCAACACAATTTTCTATTTTATTATAACTAATGTGTCTTGGTTAGCATTTACGTTAGCGTAGTGTCCATTCTATAATGAAAGATTTGGAGTTTTTAGGTGGAAATTGAAGTCATCAGAGATGCTACATAGGCTCCGACTAAAGTTAAGGCTAATCCAGTAATATTAATTGGTACACAACTGAAAATTGTCTGCAGCGTGCAAAAGGTTGGTTAGAGCAACAGATTCTGAAGCAAATGTGCCAAGGTTCGATCTCAGTCCGTGGCAAATTATGGACTGTACATAATGAGGAAAAAACCGTTCTATTGGATGAATTGACTTTTCTACATTATACAACGCTAAGTTTATGCTGACAAATTTATGTATATAATGGGACTGGCTTTTACATCAATACTGCAAACTTGATTTAAATAATAACTGGCTAGTTAAATTGAAAAATGTTTAAATTTAAGAAATGATAATTTTAAGCACTATAAAATTATTTGATCAAGATAATTAGCGCGTGTTAGATGAAGACGACCAAAAATTGTTTTATTTATTCCTTAAAAAGAAAATAAAATTTCCAAAAGGATTCAATAATATCCGCACAATTGGCAAATATAATCTTGTTGTACATGTCCGCATAACAGCCGAAATTCGAAAAGCGCAATAATTTGAAAACAAACATGCGAGTTTATTTGCATAATGCATGGATTTCGACACATAAATATACCGCTGGATTGAATACAGAGTTTGTACAGTTTAACAGTCTGCTATTGAGCAAGCCTTCCTTAGGGGATTGATTGCCAAAGACAAAATATTCAGAAATAACAAATCCAAATAACAATAAACTTAATAAATGCGACGTTGTATTGGAATGAAAATGGAAGAATAAAAATATAATCAATAGCTTTTTTGTGTTTATGTTACATATATATATATATATATATATATATATATATATATATATATATATATATTGGTAATATACAATAACCTGTAGCTATAATGATTTATAATTTTATTTTGCTTGATTTCTTATAATCCGATCGTTTTTCAAACGCGATTTGACTGTGGTCATTTTTAGTTTCACGGTTGAAATGACTGGAATTTGTGTTATTTACTGTATTAGAACGCAACAACCTAGTATTAGTAATGATACTAAGCAAACGCTTTTAACAAATTAGAAAAAACTGGGAATATACATGCGTTACAGAATTCCATTTAACAATTATATACATGGGAAAACGTAAAGACTGGCGATACTAAAATGGTTAATTTTTATTTCCTCATTTTTCCCGTAATACATGTAAAAGCCACATTAACACTCGTGTATAACCTGATTAAAAGTGATTGCTTTGCTCTTCTTATAATATTGAAAATTCTTGGGGTCATCCAGGAAACATGCACCAAAGATGTAAAATTCTGATTTGATGCGTAATTTTCCAGCAATAATACGGTATAGAAATAGTAAGATTTACTGCTTCCATTGAAAAAGCGTGTAGATGTATCAGTTGTGGTCTACGAGTGTTAGAATAGTAATGCAACAGATTTTCGCAAACAAAAGATACGCAGGTGAACTAATTGTTAAAAGATTTGACGTGGTTAGTAATGCACAATTGTTAGATATAAAGATAAAAACTAAAAGAGTCTCCGAATCCACCATCAAAGAGAAAGAAACAAAACGCTGCATTTTGGCAATAATAAAATCATGTGAGTTAAAGGTTAAATTCTATCGTGGTCCATTTTCAGGTATGCACAGTTTTAGAAAAAGTGCGGCCATGCCTAAAACGCAAAAGTGAACTTGTTTTGAAACCTTAATAAAACGATTTTAAGAATACTGGCTCGAAGAAGAGTGACCTGGAAACTTACATCAGAACAATGAGGATCAAGATAAGATATAACTAATTTCCGCTGCAATTGCCAGATTAAATAAGAAATAGACAGGTCACACTACATTTTTTTCACATAATGTGAATTTTCAGCTTTTTATCAAAACGGTTACTTACGTGATACACAAACGCCAATTTCTCCAATTTTGGCGTTCGAATTCAATTTATAGTCGACGTAGTCTACAAATTTATTTCTTTACATTGTGACTAATAATAGCCATGCGGAAGAAAGCGATTGTTCTTAAAGATTAGTCTGTACTCATAGAAAACGTATATGCATGACAATTTACAAAACTCCAAACAACAATGTGACTAATACGAAACCAGAGAATTAGATGGCATCATTGAAGTGATATCATTTTGTTGACCAAAGCACTTGGCATTCCGATTTTGACGTACAGGTTATACGTTGTCATTCATATCACTCAAATATTAAAATTAAATTTCATTAACATAACCAACGTCAAATACATCCACTCTAGTAAAAGGTAATCACGTGAGCTACAAACAGTAATTGTGCCTATGGTTACAAGGAATTGAAAGAATGCAAATATTTGCATGATAGACGATCAGGCAAATTCATTGTGAACATCTTCACTTCAAACAGCAAGCAATTTTATAAGCAGTGCCAACAAAATATTAGTTAGCGGGCACTAGCTACAAACGAATAAATAGATTGACATTTAATGTGCTACAACTAATACTTAAAGGAATAAACAATGATTGATGGCTTATGATAACAGATCAAGAATCGAACGTTATATTTATGGTTTAATTAAGTTAGTCAATGATATCAATTAAAGCAGCTACAAACTTGGATATGTGTAGCTAGTTGTACCAAAGTAATGTAGCATAAGAGGTAAACTTAATAGAAAAGAAACAACATGAGCGGCAATAACGATTTTGCAAAATCAGCATTCCAACATAACAGGTGATCACATAAAATCGAATAAATTTGCACTGACCATTCAAATCTGAATGCCAAATAAACAATTGTAACCAATTAAAAAAGTGCATTATACATTATTCTACTATCTATAACAGATTATGACATAAAATATATTTTTATTTTAAAAATAAATTTAAACCATGATATTTGTTTCTAACGCAGCCACACGAATTAATATTACATTATAATATAATACATAAGTCTAATAAAATTGATGGAAAAAAATATATTTATTCTATTGGAATGAGAGCCTTAATAAAATTTATAGTACTCCTTCTATGTGAAAATGGAAAAAATATTAGATACATAAATCGTTTCTTTGTCATATTTTCCTCAAATATCTAATAATGAACATCTCTTTATACAAAAATTGAAAGGGAAAACAAATTAGAAAATCTAAACCTAGAGAGAGTGTGAATTAAGGCAACAACCAATAAATAGTGAACATCGCCTCTAATAAACTGCTGCATATAGGAAAGGATAACCGAAGGCATAATTTAGTATGCAATTAAAATTGGAATTCGTTAGTTTACTGGGGTGGCACAGTGATTTGAGACCCGGTCTCAAGAACAAACGTGTCCGCGTATGCGGCCATTTCTGGACATTAATTACGAGTTGCAAATAAGAGCAAAACATGCTTACTGGTTAGATTGCCTTTGCTTTATTAGGCACTGTTTAGTTTGTACTCAAATATATGTAAATATAATGAAATTCATGTTGAAAATATTCAATTCAGTATTACTTAAATAGGTGGCATTATGTCTGCTTTGCAATGAAAGATCGAAGGTAGCTGGTCGTAATTTTAGTTTGAAAGCAATGCCACATCGGATAAACTTGATAGAAGCAATAGTTAAAAGTATAATTAGTCATATAACTAAAAACAAAATGTATTACACTGCAAATGGGGCACAGTGTGCACAATCTCTAAAGACATTGTGAGTCCACTAGATCATCGTCCGTTAAAAAATGTAGACAATAATTTACGAGTTCCCAATATAGACGAAACCAGTTTGCCGAATGAATTGCAAGTTTTTGATAATTGATATATATATATATATATATATATATATATATATATATATATATATATATATTACGAATCTTTAATTTTTAAGAAGACACTTTTTTCATTCTTAACCATGATATATATTGTCTTCTATTGCCATATATCTGATTTAGATTGGTTTGTAGTACTATGTAAAAGCATTTGGATTACCATTTCTGTCATGAGCAGTTATTCGTGCACAAGGAGCAAATTAGCTAGTCAATTTAGCATTCACCATGTCTAGCCATTTTATGCGACAATTCATTTTTATCTTCGCAAACAAGTATGATGCGTCATAATATTGATTATTATTTTCTGTACACGCATGTGATGTATTACATTTTTTGACATCCGTTGTCTTTAATACGTTTTTTGGTTTAAGTTAACTGAAATCTCTTTTGACTTCCTTCTGTATCACTTTAATGACGTGAAAGCAGATTCAATGCCTTTTAATTATCATAGAAAGAGAAAATCCAAGTTAAATTTTCTACATTTTTTTTTAATTTTTAAGAAAAGCTTATCGTTTACAGGTTGCATTATGGCCTTGGCGAAGAATATGGTCGAACACCATTTTGAAGCTTAAAATAATCCTCATCTATGAATAAAATTACTATGCAATTTTGTATTAGGCATTGCATACTTAGTGAAACACAGCGGTAAATAGCACTAGGAGAATATGTCAAAGTCAGCATGAATTAAGTGTGTAATCGCATGTAAACATGAGTTTCGTTGTTATTGGCCGTTCGTTTTGTAGGAGCTGGTCCAACGCTCAATAATCAATACATAGTTGGTCAAGAAATGTGGGACAGTTGGATGGTACGTGCACATATACGAATGTTTACTCAAGCAATTAAAGAAATAACTTCATATAAAGTCGTAGGCAATACGACAGCAAAGCTAACTCATTACACATAGTGCACACTGAGCTTGTAAACGACACTAAATTTTTGATATTTTATTTAGGATAAATTGCATCGTATTGCCAATGAAAACAAATCTAATAATTACCTTTTCCTTGTGTAAACTCATCGAAGTGAGATTCTAGTGATTTAATAACAAATTCTGGCGACTCACTAGATAAGCGTACGTCATGCCTGTGTGTATGTGTTCTAGTTTGTTTTGGATTGAGGAATGATCAATTAGTGCACGTATGCACTCAATCCCGTGAAATTACAGAGATTTAGCAACATCTACCTATTCATTAGATAAGCGTATTCCCCGTCTGTGTGTTTGTGTGTATGTTTGTGAGCGTTTACTTAATACTGAGAAATAATGTTACATAAAATTAGCGGCACATGTATCAGCCATTCGAGTGAAACTAAAATGATGACTGTTATTACCTAATTGCACACGTCAGGCATATTTTTACACTTACGTTCCTAAATGAAATAATTACGAGTGGCATCCTGGTGAGGAGGGGGCAAGATACTGTGAATACTGTAAATAATTAACAGTTAGAAAAATTAAATTAGGCAAGGATAAAGTGCCTCAATAGGGTAGAATGTTAAAATAAAAAAATTAAAAATGGGTCTTTTTTCTCCCCCCATCATAAAAACGTACATGTTTTTTAAAAGGCGCTACACTAATAACAGAACACAAGATAATAGATAAAATAAGATAACAAGTAATCAAGGATGAAATTATAAGGCAATCCGAAAATAAATTAGAATATATTGACTTACTCACCCTCAACCTCTGTAAGTTAATAGCAGTCTAGTGTTCTTATTCATTTACTTGAGCGAGTTTCAGATTCTGATTCGTGCACTCTTTGCTTCCTACCATTATTTAATACTATATTCAAAATTGAATCTAGTGATTTTAACAATTCTAATAATTTGGATAAACTAGTTGCAAAATCCTTTCACAGCAAAATATTTAAGAGCCAGTAATTTTTTTAAAAATTACTTCAGATTGAAAGTTAGAATAAATGAGGTACACAAAATAAATTAAAATATTACTTACGAAAGGACAAATTATAGCAAGATTGGGAAGGAAAAGGTAAATTTAACTTAAAGATTTTCGAATAAGTATTACACTCTTTAAGAGAAATAAGTTTATAGCTACAGTATGAGAACAAGTAATAAAGGATGAAATTTTCTATTAATATTCGAAATAGTTAAAAAACCTTTACGTATTAATTCTTTGACATCTTAAAGTTATTTTTATTCAAAAGTTCTTACTATTTTGCAGGAGCGAGTTTTCTAGTCTGATTCGTGTAACATTCGCTTCCTTCCATTATTTAGTGCTGTATTTAAAATCGAGTCTGGTAATTTTTCTACGGCTGTTTTATTTATTTTATACCTATATTTAGTTTAACTGGCTTCTATAATCAATTAGAAGCAACTGTTACTCCAGAAAAAACTTATAATCTTACCAAGAAGAGAATAATTTAACAAATTTGTCTGCTCGTTTGCAGGATTTTGTGACTAATAAAATTGATGCACTATTTTTTCGTAAGTTTCGCATATCTACAGGCAAATTCGTTCAAATGGGACAAAAACTTATGTCAATGCTTTCAAATTTGTCAAGGAATTTAAGACAATTTGTCGGTAAAATCTTCTAAACTGAGTGTACTAAAACATTAATAATGAAAAATTCAAAAAATTTCCTAAGCAAGACGAACGAAAAACTTACTCATTATCCATAAAGTGTATGCTACCTGTAAATGATAAGAACACCATGATTTCGGGAACAGGCTTCAATTCACTAAAGTTCAGAATTAAGACAATAGTTAATACCCGCCAAGTAAGCACAATCTTGACTCGATTGGCATCGTTTATCATATCTCTTTGGTAATTATGAAGCATACAATTTTTACTTAAAAATAATTTGGACGCAATTATGTAATAGGCTTCACGAAATTGGTAGCAAGTCACCTGATCTGCGATTTTAATAAATCAGTCATTTATTTAGTAGTTTTATTTCTTTAACAAAATATTTCGGCTGCCTTTATCAGCAGCCTTATTCAGTTGGTCCATCCTCACCACTTTTACAAAAAATGCTAATTAAGCTTCCTTCATTAATTTCGTTAATCCTGTTTGGCAAAGATATTTTTCATTTTAGTGGCAAGTTCGTTTAACTAGAACCTGAATTAAGAGTAAAATAAATATAATCTCATTAACACATGCGCTACATAGAAGACTTTGTAAATATAGCAGATGTTTAGAATAGCTGTAATTCTGAGTTCGGATTAAAATTAAGTTTATCACCAAAATTATAAGAATGGTACACATTGCAGCTCTACTAAATATTATATTTAGCAGGTTGACTTTGATTTGGCATGAAGTTGTTTATAGTGAAGTTTGATACCAAAACGCATTGAATATTACACTTTCGATCTGGTTCGCGTTTCTTAGTCAAATATAAGTTGGTTTTGGGGAGTAGTGTCTCGTCCTTCCTATGAGTCGGCAGTAAGCACGAAATGCATTTGCATAAAAAAATAAAATAATTTGTTTATACCAAATTTTTTTCTATATCGATTTAGTTCTATCTAAATTTATTTATTCCTAGTTACGCAATACAGAATAAAGAATTGCATATAAATCCAGTCTTTGCAACAGATAATATATATTACTACTGTGTATTTAATTAAATAGTATCATATTTACCACGCTAATTGATCACCTATATCGATCGAGGACGGGGTACAAGTCTCTGCAAGACTTGCAGATGTTGAAAACGGTCGGCATTCTCAATTTTTTTGAAATATAGCCTCTCTCCAAGACCATGGTGTTGGTAGCATTTACTGAAATGTTACATAAAAATATGTAGTGAGCTGGTTTTGAAGTCGCATTCTTGAAGACTTCGTATTCTATTGACTATATTACTACACGGATACACATGCATATAGATTATTGAACGGCGCAATTGTCCGAGACATATTAATGAATTGTGAAGAGTGGGCATTGGACATAAAGACGACACATGCACACGTAAGGCCATTATGCACAAAACTCGTATGTTTATTGCATTTTAACTTTTATTAATGCTGGTATTGGCAAAAACCTGTGCTCCTATGTTGTGCTGGTTTCTGGTTATTTGTTATTTAGATATTCGTGTTTAAAATCTTATTGTATTGGTTTTTGCAAGAGAATTTTAGTTCGTAACTAATTAATAGCATGAACTTCTTCTAGAGGAAAATTTTTATTACTGTGCATAAGTTAACTTAAACAAAAAAATCTCGATTAGTATATATATATATATATATATATATATATATATATATATATATATATATAAGAATATAAAAGATATATATATATATATATATATATATTAAACTTTTCATATATGTTAATAACAAGAATTAATGTAGCAACGTTTTTAAATGGGTAATAATAGTTCAAAATTTGAAAAAACGTTTATATAATGAAAGTATGCAATGCATCAAAATTTTAAAACTATTGAATGTCTACGAATCTTTCAATCATGTTTTGGAGTTTGAAATAAACAACAATCAAAATTTAAATAACCAATCGCTAAACATAGACAGACTAATGTCAATTGAACGTTTTAAGGCATTTCGACTTCGTGTGGTCATCCTCAAATTGCGACAGAAATTTGATTATGCAAAATTTAACCCCAGTGCGCATTAAAGGAAAGAACTGTTAACTCCACCTGCGCGATCAACATTTTCCTAATTTGGCGATATCTGCAAAAAGTTAATGCTTTTGACTGATTAAAAATCTTGCATCCAAACTTCCCAGTCAAGTACATTTTATGCGATACTAATAGAGGTGAGGAACACAAATAATCTGGCTTGTCTTCTAATGACATTGATGTTTGATCCTCGCAAGTTAGTTTGTAGTCATGCTCTGATGATGAACACAGGAAATAAAAACGCGCTATTACGTGTGGCTGCCGGTAATTCTGTCTTATGGCTAGTTAATTGGATTGGTTTTTTGTCAGTATCGCGAACTTGATTTATATTTTGTTACCAACACCGCTAAATAAATATACTTTTAATTGTATAACTTTTATAAATTTGACAAATTTTGAAAAATTTCATGTTTGTTAACGCATAGAATTTGTGCAGCTGACATTTCCGGTCGTGTTCAATGTATTCAAGACTAATAGAGGTGAGAGACGCATACATAATAGTTTTCTACTGAAAATCTTATTTAAAGCAAATTTTGTGGACTAATAATTTCAGAAGTCATTTATAATCAATTTCACTTACAAACACAAAAATTCAATAAACTATTGCCTATTTTATTACAAATTCTTCTTGTATGATTAATAAGCAACATTAACTTACACATCAGGTGACATTAATTTGGAGCCGTGTTATCGATAGGGTGACATGAATAACCCTTTAAGTGAATTAGGACTAAACTGGGAATAAAAATTTGCGTGAACCTACCTAATTAGTATTGATTAGAGATTTTTCTAAAACTAACGATAAGAGGTGAATGAACAATTATTTTAGCCTTCTGTTCTAAAAAATTAAAATAAAATACTCGAGTGCAAATAAGTAGATAAAAGAGTAAAATTTAAAAAAAATGATCATAGTGGAATGCATAAAAAGTGCACTAACGCAAAGTGTAATTGTAAAATAAAACTAATCGATTAGTTGTTTAAGTGAAGATGAACAAAAAACAAATAAGAAAAGCTCATAGGAAATGCGTATTGTACGTTTTTTTCAAATGACCTAGTGTTATTTACATCAACAAACTTGCTGTTGCTATCTTACGCAAAACAAAACACCACCTAAATATTAATATAAAGTAATCGTGGTTAAATCATCAGCATGTTGTGTCCAAAAAGGAGAAACAAAGCGAT
Organism: Eudiplozoon nipponicum; assembly: GCA_029291075.1. Lineage (NCBI taxonomy): Eukaryota > Metazoa > Platyhelminthes > Monogenea > Mazocraeidea > Diplozoidae > Eudiplozoon > Eudiplozoon nipponicum. Next base: position 21,189 of record JAQBSW010002855.1, read on the forward strand.
ATAAAATTCACATATTGACAGAAAAGTGCCAAGTTTATACTAGTGCATGAAAAATTTTCTCATGTTTAAACAACTTAATTATATTAATTGTTACCAAATACGAAAGCAAGTTCGTTAATCTTGCAGTAAAGTGCTCCGCAAAATTTCGGCACGCATCACACTGCGTGAAGCCCAGAAAAGCGAAAAAATAAAAGTGTCCTTGTAGACGACCGGCATCAAGTTCAACGGCGCTAATCCTTAAAGTACATAAATGCTGGATTTTGAAGTCTCAACAGCTTCACTGTTGGTCATTTTGTTTTGTCCGTATTGAAATCAGTTCGCGAATGCCTTATCAGGCGATAATTTCTTGATCTGTGTATAAATTATCGGCAAGAGGTAGATAAGCCATAAAAAGGGTGTGTGGAAATTTCTGTGTGCAGTGTCAAAATCGATGTTGCAGATTAAATGACCGGCAGATCTAAGAGACTCATGGACTCACTAGCTTAGCGGATCACTATTAACGTCGAAGCATATTTAAGGCGAGGGCAATTTTAAACATTTTGCTTAGCCATGTATGACGTTAACAAAGGTGATGCTAATTCGTCTGATATGCCAGACAGCTTTATTTTCGCTGTATATGACTTACACTGGAAGGTGGCGTGATATCAGAGATCAAATTTCACATCAATTATCTAAATTGAAAGAAGGTCGTGTTTGCCTTTACCGTTGTTACATGACGTGACATTTCTTTAATGTTTAGTTATAGATAATTTATTTAAATATTTATCATTATATATTCTTGAAAATTGTACATTATGTATTATAAAGTGCAATCTATGCGATCATACGTACACTGTAGGTGATTTAAATTACTCTTGTTAGAGCTGGCAATTCTCTAGTGTTTAACACATTACTTATGTATATTGTGTGTGTTTTTGTAGTTAAAATTTCGCGTTACATATGACCAGTTCACATTGATAGTTTTCTGGTCGCAGAGTTAAGGTAGAATGCACCAAGCTGCGGGAAATGTCAGTTTGCCAAAACGATCAGTCAAAGATGCAACAGCCGGCCAAACCATACTTAATTAATGACTTAACATCTCCTCGACATATCCCTGTACCTTCGAAAAAATGACCAATCAGATTTAAGTTAACTCTGAAATATTTATTATTATGATCAAGGTTGCGTTCTTGATATAAGCACCTGACTAATTAACTACTTACATGTCAGTATAAACTAAAATTTTATAGATCATATATATATATACATATATAAATATATTTATATTTAAATCTATAAATATATATATATATATATATATATATATATATATATACATAAGAACACATTGGGTCAGTTAGCATACCAATATCGCAGCCTTGATTATAATAGTGGTATCACCGCCGCGCAAACAGTAACGTTTATTATGGTGTTTGAAACACACTATGGTGTGGTGAATTTCAACTTCATTAAATAGCGTATTTTAAATTTTTAAGGTTTTAATCCAAGGTAACCCTCTTAAAAAACGTAAAGATAGAAATATCTACAAACTCTAGAGGTCTAATTATTAGAACTGTATAATTAGCAATTTTTTAAATCAAGTTTGCGAGCTTGAAGTAAACACCAATCCCATTGTATTTAACCAGTCAACGAACAACATACCAAAACTATCGCCAACCGCAACGCACTGACGCGTTTCGACCTTCCATGATCATCATCAGAGTACGACGGCAAACTGACAATCGAGTATCAAACCGCATTGAATATATATGGATATCAAATTTAGATATGCGGCTCTCACCTCTAGCAGTCTCGCATACATGGCTGGCAGTAGGTTTTTATGTTGTTCGACGACTGGTTAAATACAATGGGATTGGGGTTTACTTCAATTTCGCAAACTTGATTTAAAGAATTGTTACTACCAATTCCAGGCAATCAATTATTGTTTAAATTGTATTGCCTATATAAGTACATGTGGCGAAAGCTGCAAACAGTTAATATCGTTCGTGAACGACTGCATAGAATTTGTGCAGTCGACATTTCCAATCAAGTTCAATTTATGCGAGACTGCAAGATGTCAGAGCCGCATTTATCTAAATTTGATTTCCATATATTCAATGTGCGGTTTGATCCTCGATAGTCAGTTTGCCGTCGTACTCTGATGATGACCATGGAAGGTTAAAAACGCGTAAGTGAGTTTGCGGCTGGCGGTAGTTTTGTTATGTTGTTCGACGACTGGTTAAATACAATGGGATTGACGGTTTACTTCAAGCTCGCAAACTTTGATTTAAAGAATTGTTACTACCCACCCGTGCAATCAATTATTGTTTAAATTGTATTGCCTATATATGTATATGTGGCGAAAGCTGCAAACAAGTTAATTTTCGTGACTGCATAGAAAACTGTGCAAGTTGATGTTTCCAGTCAAGTTCAATGTATGAGACTGCAAGATGTGAGAGCCGCATTTATCTAAATTTTATTTCCTCCATATATTGAATGCGGTTTGATCCCCGATAGTCAGTTTGCCGTCGTACTCTGATGATGACCATGAAGGTTAAAAACGTAAGTGAGTTGCGGCTGGCGGTAATTTTGTTATGTTGTTCGACGACTGGTTAAATACAATGGGATTGGTGTTTACTGCTCGCAAACTTCTGATTTAAAGAATTGTTACCACCACCCGTGCAATCAATTATTGTTTAAATTGTATTGCCTATATATGTATATGTGGCGAAAGCTGCAAACAGTTAATGTTCGTGACTGCATAGAAACTGTGCAAGTCGACATTTCCCAGTCAAGTTCAATGTATGCGAGACTGCAAGATGTGAGAGCCGCATTTATCTAAATTTTATTTCCATATATTGAGAATGCGGTTTTGATCCCCGATAGTCAGTTTGCCGTCGTACTCTGATGATGACCATGGAAGGTTAAAAACGCGTAAGTGAGTTGCGGCTGGCTTTGGTAATTTTGTTATGTTGTTCGACGACTGGTTAAATACAATGGGATTGGTGTTTACTTCAAGCTCGCAAACTTGATTTAAAGAATTGTTACCACCACCCGTGCAATCAATTATTGTTTAAATTGTATTGCCTGTATATGTATATGTGGCGAAAGCTGCAAACAGTTAATTTTCGTGACTGCATAGAAATTGTGCAAGCGACATTTCCAGTCAAGTTCAATGTATGCGAGACTGCCAGAGGTGAGAGCTGCATATCTAAATTTGATTTTCATATACTGAATGCGGTTTTGATCCCTCGATAGTCAGTTTGCCGTCATACTCTGATGATGACCATGGAAGGTCGAAACGCGTCAGTGCGTCGAAGCTGGCGGTAGTTTTTGTTAGGTTGTTCGACGACTGGGTAAATACAAGATGAGATTGGTGTTTTGCACTTCAAGCTCGCAAACTTGATTTAAAGAATTGTTACCATCCACCCGCGCAATCAATTATAGTATAAATTGTATTGCCTGTATATGTATATGTGGCTAAAGCTGCAAACAGTTAATCTTCTCCTGACTGCATAGAAATTGTTCAAGCCGACATTTCCAGTCAAGTTCAATGTATGCGAGACTGCTAGAGGTGAGAGCTGCATATCTAAATTTGATTTTCATATATTGAATGCGGTTTGATCCTCGATAGTCAGTTTGCCGTCATACTCTGATGATGACCATGGAAGGTCGAAACGCGTCAGTGCGTCGAAGCTGGCGGTAGTTTTGTTAGGTTGTTCGACGACTGGGTAAATACAATGAGATTGGTGTTTACTTCAAGCTCGCAAACTTGATTTAAAGAATTGTTACCACCACCCGCGCAATCAATTATAGTATAAATTGTATTGCCTGTATATGTATATGTGAGCTAAAGCTGCAAACAGTTAATCTTCCTGACTGCATAGAAATTGTTCAGCCGACATTTCCAGTCAAGTTCAATGTATGCGAGACTGCTAGAGGTGAGAGCCGCATATCTAAATTTGATTTTCATATATTGAATGCGGTTTGATCCTCGATAGTCAGTTTGCCGTCATCTGATGATGACCATAGAAGGTCGAAACGCGTCAGTGCGTCGAAGCTGGCGGCAGGTTTTGTTAGGTTGTTCGACGACTGGGTAAATACAATGAGATTGGTGTTTACTTCAAGCTCGCAAACTTGATTTAATGAATTGTTACCACCACCCGCGCAATCAATTATAGTTTAAATTGTATTGCCTGTATATGTATATGTGGCTAAAAAGCTGCAAACAGTTAATTTTCGTGACCGCATAGAAATTGTTCAACCGACATTTCCAGTCAAGTTCAATGTATGCGAGACTGCTAGAGGTGAGAGCCGCATATCTAAATTTGATTTCCATATATTGAATGCGGTTTGATCCTCGATAGTCAGTTTGCCGTCGTACTCTGATGATGATCATGGAAGGTTAAAACGACGTAAGTGCGTTGCAGCATGGCAGTAGTTTTGTTATGTTGTTCGACGACTGGTTAAATATACAATGGGATTGATGTCACTTCAAGCTTGCAAACTTGATTTAAAAGAATTGTTACCACCACCCGCGCAATCAATTATAGTTTAAATTGTATTGCCTATATATGTATATGTGGCTAAAGCTGCAAACAGTTAATTTTCGTGACTGCATAGAAATTGTTCAGCCGACATTTCCAGTCAAGTTCAATGTATGCGAGACTGCTAGATGTGAGAGCCGCATATCTAAATTTGATTTCCATATATTGAATGCGGTTTGATCCTCGATAGTCAGTTTGCCGTCGTACTCTGATGATGATCATGGAAGGTTAAAAACGCGTAAGTGCGTTGCGGCTGGCGGTAGTTTTGTTATGTTGTTCGACGACTGGTTAAATACAATGGGATTGGTGTTTACTTCAAGCATCGCAAACTTGATTTAAAGACATTGTTACCACCACCCGCGCAATCAATTATAGTTTAAATTGTATTGCCTATATATGTATATGTGGCTAAAGCTGCAAACAGTTAATTTTCGTGACTGCATATAGAAATTGTTCAGCCGACATTTTTCAGTCAAGTTCAATGTATGCGAGACTGCTAGATGTGAGAGCCGCATATCTAAATTTGATTTCCATATATTGAATGCGGTTTGATCCTCGATAGTCAGTTTGCCGTCGTACTCTGATGATGATCATGGAAGGTTAAACGCGTAAGTGTTGTGGCTGGCGGTGTTTTGTTATGTTGTTCGGCACCGGTTAAATACAATGGGATTGGTGTTTACCTCAAGCACGCAAACTTGATTTAAAGAATTGTTACCACCACCCGCGCAATCAATTATAGTTTAAATTGTATTGCCTGTATATGTATATGTGGCGAAAGCTGCAAACATTTAATTTTCGTGACTGCATAGAATTTGTGTAGCCGACATTTCCAATCAAGTTCAATTAATGCGAGACTCCAAGATGTGAGAGCCGCATTTATTTAAATTTGATTTCCATATATTGAATGCGGTTTTGATCCCTCGATAGTGAGTTTGCCGTCGTACTCTGATGATGACCATGGAAGGTTAAAAACGCGTAAGTGAATTGCGGGCTGGCGGTAGTTTTGTTATGTTGTTCGACGACTGGTTAAATACAATGGGATTGGTGTTTACTTGCAAGCGACGCAAACTGATTTAAAAGAATTGTTACCACCACACCCGCGCAATCAATTATTGTTTAAATTGTATTGCCCTGGATATGTATATATGTGGCGAAAGCTGCAAGCAGTTAATGTTCGGTGACTGCATAGAATTTGTGCAGCCGACATTTCCAATCAAGTTCAATTTATGCGAGACTGCAAGATGTGAGAGCCGCATTTATCTAAATTTGATTTCCATATATTGAATGCGGTTTGATCCCCGATAGTCAGTTTGCCGTCGTACTCTGATGATGACCATGGAAGGTTAAAAACGCGTCAGTGAGTTGCGGCTGGCGGTAGTTTTGTTATGTTGTTCGACGACTGGTTAAATACAATGGGATTGGTGTTTACTTCAAGCTCGCAAACTTGATTTAAAGAATTGTTACCACCACCCGCGCAATCAATTATTGTTTAAATTGTATTGCCTATATATGTATATGTGGCGAAAGCTGCAAACAGTTAATGTTCGTAACTGCATAGAAATTGTGCATCCGACATTTCCAATCAAGTTCAATTTATGCGAGACTGCAAGAGTGAGAGCCGCATTTATCTAAATTGATTTACATATATGCAATGCGGTTTGATCCTCGATAGTCTGTTTGCCGTCGTACTCTGATGATGATCATTGAAGATTGAAATGGTCAGTGCAAGCGACTGGCGGTAGTTTTGTTATGTTGTCTGACGACTGGTTAAATACAATGGGATTGGTGTTTACTTCAAGCTTGCAAACTTGATTTAAATAATTGTTACCACCACACGCGCAATCAATTATTGTTTAAATTTTATAATTAGCATTCCAAGTAGATTTCAATTTATGCTCTGTAGCCATAGAAGGAAAATTACGAAACATATACCGAAATTTCCAATTCAAGGCTGAGTATATCTTCACTAAAATTGTTTGAACATACTCCATTTCTGATTCTGCGATGAAATGAAGACGAGTAAATAATCGTGAACGGTCAACATACCGAATACTACTAAACGACACTCAAATCACATATTCTATTTCAGATAGTTAGTTCGACAAATTGCACAAGAAGTAAAAATTTGTAGTAGGTAGAAAGAGAGAAAGAATTTGACCCTAGTAATGGCCGCAGCACGCTTTACCAAAAAAAAAAATATGAACACATTTGGCTAAATGAATCGATCGAGTGTAAACTGCTCTAGTTGAACTTGGCATGTAATTGAAAAGTGGATAACAAACAAATAAACATGGAATCAGGAGATACAATGCAGTACGGCCTCTGTTTAGATTTTAACTCGATCCAAGTCCATGCTATGATGAGATGTCAGAACAGCTCATAATTAATACGCAGACAGTTAATAAAATGAAGTTTATCCCGTGACATAAGGCTATGTGAGTAATAATTTTAGCCTGATTTGTGCTCGTGCAAAGAATATTTGCTTGAATTTTCGCCCCTAAATACAAGGTAAAGTGGAAACAAACGTTTAGCATCAAAGAATTAATTCACTCATGTTTGTGGATTCATTTACAACATTCAACCCCAACTAAACGAACAATGGTTGCGCGGGCGGTGATGAGAATTATTATAATCAAGGTTGCGATCTTGATATAAGCACCTGACCCATTAATTACTTACATATGCCAGTATAAAATGAGAATTGTATAGTGTAAAAATGCAATTAATCCAGTAGACCGGTTCGTCCTTATAAGTAACTCATCACATACTGGCCAGATTTTGTCGCCGACATGTCTCGAACCTGGGCACATCTGCTTCGGAATCTGATGCTTTAACCACTGAACCACCCTGCCGCACACTACACTACACAAAATTTTCAGTTATATACTAACTAATTTAACTTGGTTAGTTTATTTTTACTTTAGATGGAGTTCATGTGGCATCCATTTAGACCCAAAGTTTCCTTTCTACTCTATACAATTTTTAGTTTATTCTGACATATGTAAGTAATTATTGAATCAAGTACTTATATAATAATCGCAACCTCCATTATAAAAATTCAACTGCAACCGTCCAATTGATAAAACATATTGATCATATGCTGAAGAACAACCGATTTAGATTTAGCTGCTTGCAAAACTTATCGCTTTATATAGACTTGACTATGAGAAGCGAGCCAGGTAGATTGCAGTAAATCGTTATCTAAAAAGAACATAATGCCAATTTTATATTCATAAATCGCGTGAAACAGAAATCTGAGGGTGGTACGAACATATTTGTTACTAATAGCGGTAAAATCTGCGTGATTGGTACGCCCAATTCAATGGTTAATTAATTATGATAAAGGCAAGATATGATAACACGCTTAAATATTTAACGGTTGCTGCACCAAATAGGCATTGCTTCGAACGGTTCGTTTGAAGACAAATTTCATTGATTGAGGCAACGACATAAACAATCTAGTCTCATCCAAAATTAATTAAAATTTTTGGTTCTATTTTGTAGCCACGATTGGGAGTGATTTCTTTATGGTTAATTAATGTTCGAAACTTTTAATTCCAGGCATGAGTTTTAAAATAAAGCATATTATGTTGTACAGAAGCACATTTTAATTAGGCTCTACGTTTAATTAGATGTATTTTCATTAAAAATTAATTTTGAATGAGAATAGAAGGGTTTAACACTAAATGTAAATATTATAAAATTGAAAGTTAGATTAAAGAACAAATGGTTTGGGTAATTTTATGTAAGGCCCATTAAACATTTTCAGGTTATGATGTAAACATCATAGTTTGTGCAAGTTTTATTAAAAAGTTTGAAACCATCTATCGTTCAGTATAATAAATAATAATTTAGTGGCTTAAGATTTGCAAATGAACAAACAGGGTTGTAGAAATCTACTTATCTATCTATTCTAAATGGTAAAAATTTAAATAATAGGATTATCTTATTTTTGACATATACGCTAATTCAAATTAGTAGAACTTGGTCTCCTAAATGCTGTTCCGTTGCAATTCAACTAAATGTCCTTTTTCACAATGCAATAGAATAACAATTATTCTAAATTTCATTGCTCAAAAATGCCACTTTGTAAATGATTTTCTTTTTTAAATTAATTTTCTTCTCTAAAAAGTAAGTTTAATTTTGTAGGATTATTGTCATGATTAGGTACATTTCTACTTATATTCATTATTGTATCACCCTAAAGACGAGCTACAACTTATTGCTAATGTATGATGCGTTTTCAATTGAATTATATGCTTATCTCGCCAAAGACGATTACAAGCGTAACCAAGTAATCTCTAGGTAACAGTCAAAGATAAAGTATGCTGATGAATGTACAATAATTACGCTACCTTAGACACAAGCACTCTTTATGTCCATCAAGATATGTTTTCTGCTGATGGAATTTTAATTGTCATTAGATGCTTGGCTTACGATGAGCTTAACTTTACGTTGTTAAAATAAACTTTAATTCCGTATGAAAAAAATCATTAATTTAAGAAATATCAAATACCGTTTTTACACGTAACGATATTTTAAAATATTCCATGGTCCACATCAGAAATCAGTGATGAAACGAGTGACAGAAATCAGCCTAAAGTGAATTCATTTACCTTTTTGCAAGTCAGAGACTCGTCTCCAAACTTCTGGCAATGCAAAAACCATTACATGTTAATTGGATTTAGGATGTAAAATTTCTATGGAGTCACATTCATAATCACATTGCTATTTTCGTCGCAGTCACTTTAGTTTTTCAATTCTACGAGCAATGATTGCGCGTGGTATAAATATGCTTAATTTTTAAAAGTTCGGTCATGAAGTAGACAGCAATCATAATACTAACCAGTCTCTCACATAAATAAATCTACCATCATTTATACCTACTTAAGATTTATTTAAACATTTCATTATCAAAATTGAAATAGCTAACACCGATCAATCCACACGTCTACTGATAACCGTAGAATAAGTCAGAAACTCGTCACGATCATATACACTTTTTCGTTTATACTGGCAATATATGTATATATATATATATATATATATATATATATATATATATATATATATATATATATATATATATATGATAAATAAATTTACAAACTTTGATAGGATATACTATTCATTGCATAAAAAGCAGTTAATTTATTAAGTAGACCAGTTTCGTCTTTATTAGGCACTCATGAATTACTTCCAAGGATTGCCGCGGCCAGGATGTAAACCAGAAGGCCTTTGCTACATTGTCATGCAAATTATCCACTACACTAGCCGAGTCGCGTATAGAATGCAATTTAAAATTATATACCAACTTACGTTCTTCAGTGCATATTTTTAATTCGGTGAATGTAATTTGGCATCGTTTTTGGCCTTAAGTTGTAACCAGCAATCGCTGACCATTCATTTTAGAATACAGGCCATGCCAGTTGTGGCAGTTGTGTCTAATTAAGAAAAGTATTTGATGAGTGTCCAATAAAGACGAAACGGGTCTAATTGATAAATTAAATTTTCTAATTTATATTACACTGTCAATATATAGATATATAATTTAATTTAACACCATTTTATTTTTCGTATTTTATCAAAACCGAATAAACAATATTTCATTTTCGAGATCCCTCTTAATAAAAATTAAGACTACTGCGATCAGTAATCTAGGAATGATCAACTGGTTTAATTGTATACGGCTCTTAATCATCTTTGGTCAAGGATACTTGCTATGTATAAACGTAATGCTGTACACAAAATATGTTTGGCTGGTTTCGTTTTAGTTTAGACGCGCTTAAGCGCCCAATTTAGCTTAAAGTTCGGGCGCAATTTTTATTCACAGAGAGGTACCATGCAGTTTGGGTAAGATATTTTGACAAAATTATATCAAATGATAAAAATGCAAGTTTTGTGTGTAAATTCTATGTTCCATATAAAAGGTACTTTAAATCGAAATGAATTTCAATTATTTAATATGTATTAAAAGAAGTTATAGACTGTATTCAAGGTTGTTGCAAGAAGGAATCTGTTGTGCGACAATTCTTTTTATCAAATTTTCACCGGTTTTGCATCACTTGGCATAGGCATTGCACAGAATTATATATATATATATATATATATATATATATATATATATATCCGCATGAACGAAGCATTTAAAAGAAAAATATGTTGGCCAGAAACAAGACTATTTTGTAATTACTGGTTACTCATAATTAATCAGAAGAATCGATACAACAGTGGATTTTACAGCACAGCCTTTGGTTCAGACTTGCACAACTCATTATGTACATCACAGTAGTCATGCATGGCATAGAAATTTCACTTTCATTCAGACCCAACAATGCATGACTAACGTGGCATTTAGGATTGATTGTAGGACTCTGAATAAATTTATCGAAGGCTAAGTAACCTGCTGTTTCAGCTCCAATTGCAACTGAGTAGAAATTGATGAAGAAAAAACTATTTTACTTATTGGAATGCATTCGGTCTACACATTTAAAGACAATCTCTGGCGTTTATATATATATATATATATATATATATATATATATAAATATTGAGAAATTGGTCAAATTGTTTGATGCCTCATCTCTCGAATATACAATAAAATTAAATACAAACTGTGTAGGAAACTGTTATTATCCTGTGGAATATACTTATTTTTATTAAGGTTCGCTTTAACAAATAAAGTTATATATATATATATATATATATATATATATATATATATATATATATATATATATATACGTTAATATTTATAAAACGGAGAACGGAATGAATTTGACTAATTTATCAATTATACAAAGTGCAAAATCTGAAAAATTATTATATTTATGAAGCTCTTAACATAAAACACTAAGCGCCTGGCATGAAAATTCAAAAATTTCATCAACATGATATTTTAATCGACTGGCCACGAATCACAAAACTCAACAACAATTTTCGAACCACCAATCCAAGCACCACTAGACCAGCCTCAACAAGCATTCGATTAGGTTGACAACAAACCTAAGATAAAAAGACAGCTGGATATGCGGTATCACAACCGTTGTTAACAACGACAGAAATTTAAACACAGTACGAGAATTCTAAACTGCAATTCGGAAACCATGCGCTGTTACTAAGGGAACAGAAAATAATTGAGGAAAAAGGCAAAACGAAAGACGACACTCGGGTAAAATAAATTCGTACACGTAACAAGCAACGAAGCGGACAGTTGGTTAACTCTGAATCCATCAATACAAGAATGACCAAATCTCAGAAGCCAATTTGCTATACAACGAGAAAAGCCCCAACACATTCAGAGAAACAAATACACATACTCGTAAAAACTTACAAATCAGTCCGAATAAGAAATAGAGGTATGACTGAAAATCAGACAAGTTGAGACCCGTATAATCAAAATGAAAACCCAGGGTGTATATAACTGAAAGATTGTAAAGTGAGGTTTAGTATTCTCGAAATAAGTCACCATTATCTAATTTGTTATTAAATGGTGTATTTCTTCCTAATCAGAAATATTCAGTGTAGTACTAGAAGGCAGTGGATGAGTATATATATATATATATATATATATATATATATATATATATATATATATATATATATATAATGTGTACTAGAAATCTAAATCTAAATTTTTTGAAAAGTTTTTCTTGTTTTCTGTCTTATAGATGGCCTAGTGGCACTGGAAGTTAAAAGTAGCTAACGAAGTAGAACTTAGAAATTTTTTAGTGCTTCCTAGAAAGTAGGAAAGCATAAAATGCCCTGCTACAGCGGTATCAGTTATGGGTTTTAAGGCTTCGGATTTGATTCCGCCAACAGCTAGTGTTGATACCAAAGAGTAGTCAGAAATTAAGGAAGTATCCGCATTTTAGTGTTCGATTTTCGTTTCATTTCTTATGCAGTCTGCGTGCCATATTAACAAATAAATAAATAAATACATTTATATACATATGGTGAAAGTTTAGAATATAAACGCACATATTGTGTCCGCATCAGTTGTGCAGTAATAATGGAAAATCTTAATTCACATAACTGTGCGCACTAAATGGTTTAATTGACTTTGAATAATTAAAATGGGGCAAAGCAATAGAGAAAGGCGGCCAATTCAAGGACACTCCAATTGTCGGCATTTTGGACACATTTTGACTAAAGCTTATACTCGGCTTCTTGTGAAAACACACAAACAATTCCAAGCACATAAAAAGGGAGAGCATTCAGTGGCACAGATATGCAACTAATAAAAACCACGATATAAATGTAATAAAAAACCAATAATATTGGTAGAAAATCAATGCAATTTTCAATTTGATAAAAGTGAACATAGACCTAAAAAATATTGCCAAAAGTTCAGACAAACATGCAAAACGGGACTGTATGAAAAATATATAAAAATGGTAAAATGAAAATAAAATACGATATATAAAATTATGTTGACAGTATCTGCTAAATATAACATAAATTGTAAATGTAATTCATCAAACAGATTGATTTCGCTCTTTTTTGTCGCATTCAAGAAATATTTGCCAAAATTTCCGCGACCGAGATTTGAGCTAAAGGGCGTGTTTCAGTCTATGAACGCATCCACTACGCCAATATGAGTGCGCGATTTATGAAATTTTCAGTTATTTACCAACTTATCTTTTTTGTTCTGACTTTGTTTTAGGTAAATTGTACTCAGCATCTGTGAATTAGGTGTGCGCACTAAGTAGCAAATTAGTTTAAGTAAGACCAGAAGGAAAAACCAAAGACAGCATGTGCGAAACGTATAATCTCGTGTACATTCGTTTCGTGCTTACTGATGCTTAATTATTAGGAGCCGGTAATTCGCCCGTTCCTCACTATATATTTGGGTGAGTAATGTGGGTAAAGGGCGTAATACCGTCTCATACTGACGCCACATAAGCACGCCACAAATGTGCACGAGATTTGACGTTTCGTTCATGCTTTCTTTGGTTTATACCTCTGGTCATATTTGAATTAATTTGTTACCAGGCGCGCAACACTTAACACAAAATTGCGTATATAATATTTCTCCGCCACAAACAGTAACTAACAGTACTCAGCATTGCTTTCGATCTGAAATTCATTGTATCCATACCCGATTTGTCCTTATAATACAGATATCACGCCTCTTGACGGAAGGGATATTAAACTATATATATATATATATATATATATATATATATATATATATATATATAAATTTGAATGGAACGTGTTGTGCGGTTTGTGTGGCGTAGAGGAGGAGCCCTTAACATGAATAAAATGTTCCCTGGTTCAAATCGCTACTACGAAGATCATAAGTACTACATGCTTTGTAAAAAAACTAAGAAAATTTTAATTGTGCGTATACTCTTAACTCCAAGGTAATTAAATACAAAACTATCCATTTAGACGAGATGAAGCACGTGAAAATTTTTTTTGTGATCAAGAGGATGAAATTGTGCGAGTCTGACTGTCGCATAATTACCTGATTTCTGTTTTCACTAACAAGTGATTATTCCAATATCTAATTATCGTCGGAAAATTTTCGCACACCATTCCCGGTGTATTTCCTCCGTGCACAGCTCATCGCCTAACATAAATAAAAACATATAAAACAACTCTGTAATTCCATTGAAATCATTTAATTTTTAGTTATATCCGGATAACCTCATAACAGAAACTTACTTTTCAGTTGTTATGCGCGTGTCGTGTATATGTTTATGATTAACTGCTTTTTATTTCGTTAAATATATTTGCATACACGCGTGCATTTGTTAAACTGAAACTAAAAATTCTAAATGTCAATTGACCATTTTCACGTGTCAGAATAATTGTTTTTGCCTTACTCTGTAAAATTATGTAAACAATGGTGACCTCATTGGTTGCGGTGGAGAGCATAGTATTACAAATACACTCGTTGTAAGACGCGAAGAAATTTGTTAGTGAATAGAAAAGCGTAATTATTAAATAAAATTAAAAAAGAGAAATTCAGTTGAGTAAGGTAAGAAAATTCCTTAACTGAAAAATGATAATTATAAGGGAATGTGTCAATTAAGATAAAAGTTTACTAGTATGTGCTAAAATAAATAAGTTAAAAAACGTAATAAAATAACCATTAACGAAGGATATATTTATTGTCTATGGTATTATAATAAATTAAGAAACAGTTATTAAATGTATGAATTCGAAAATCGGCCAATTGGAATCCAATATTCGTGATCATTTCGTGGAGCTAGTTTCAGAGTTCAATTCAGAAAATAATAAAAGAAACTCATATTATATAAATTAAACGAACATTTGTTGCGCGGGCGGTGATAACAACTAAATTGTAGTTAAGGTTGCGAACTTGATATAAACACCTGCCCCATTAAGCAATTACATTTTTTCAGTATAACCTAAGAATTGTATAGTGTAGAAAAGGCAATTCATCCAGTAGACCAGTTTCGTCCTAATGGGGAACTCATCACGTAATGGTCAGAATTTGCCGCGAACAAGACTCGAACCTGGGCACGTCTGCTTCAGAATATGGTGCTATAATCACTGAGCTATCCTGCTGCACAATACATAAATTAGTATATGATTTAAAATTGTGTGTAGTGTGGGGCAGGTTGACTCAGTGGTTAGAGAATCAGATTCCAAAGTGGACGTGCCCAGGTTCGAGCCCTGTCCGCGGCAAATTCAGGCCAGTAAATTATGAGTTCCCAAAAAGGACGAAACCGGTCTACTAAATGAATTGCATCGTAAACACTATAAAATTCTTAGTTTATACTGATAAAATGTAAATAATTAATGAGTCAGATCTCTATATCAATTTCGCATACTTTAATATAGTAAATGTTATCACCGTCCGCGCATCCAATTTTAGTTTAATTATATATATGTTCATTTCAATACCACTCCGCCATTTAGAGCCCTGTCTGTTCAGTAATGACAGATTGGGGATGTTTAGTTGGAACTTTGGCTCTATGTGAGCTCCACCTAAAAATAAAAACTAACCAAATTAAATTAGTTAGTATATGACTGAAAATTTTGTGTAGTGTGCGGCAGAGTGGCTGAGCGGTTAGAGCATCAGATTCCGAAGAAATCGTGCTCAGGTTTGAGCTCTGTCTGCGGCAAATTCTGGCCAGTACGTGATAAGTTCCCAATAAGGTCGAAACCGGTCTACTGGATGAATTGCCTTTTCTACACTATATAATTATTAGTTTATACTGACAGAATTTAAGTAAATCATCTGACCAAACTCCACTGAATAACACGCAAATCCATTACACACAATGTCCATAGTTAAATGCAGTACTCTGTTCTCCTCTTCTTTCTCTGATTGGGTATATGTTTTCACCAACATAAATTATATTACAATCTGCGCGTAGGATTTCATACATTCCTTTTGTATCTAATAAATCAGTTTTTCATTTTTTGTAAAGAAGTATACCGCACAAGTAACGGGACTGTCTCAAAGCTGTTCGTATATTGTATTAAAATGTTATTGATTTGACTAGTCTGCTTAATTTTAAGCCCGGATATACCGGAAAGCTACAAAACTCACACCGCTATATCACATTTTGCGTACTCTAACATAGAATTATATTTGATTGCGTCATTTTTATTGTTGCTTATTCTTACATCGCAGGTAAATATTAGCATATAATATTTCGTGCAGGCTACATAATTCCTGACCCCTATGCTTTTCATTTGTTAATCTACGAATATTTAATGTCATTCATTTCATTCCATACAGTTGATCTGATTTGAAGTACAGAGGAATCCAGCGTACGTATCCTTCCTATAAACTTCTGTTTCTAATTTATAACCATTTCTAATTCAATTGAAATTAAAAATGGTAATTTGTTCATTTGATTAGATAAGTTTAAGAAATTTACCATATCTGTAACATAGTGACTCGATATCAATAATATGTAATCAAAGAATCGTAGCTACAAAATATGCTTCAGGGATGTCTTATCCAGCAGATATTTTTCCGAACAATGCAGAAAGATGTTTTATATTGGAACCACTAAAGACTGTCCAACTGGCACAACTCTAATTTGCATTTAAAATGGTTTCCCAGATGTGATTTCTTAATCTATGACAGTATCTAAGAGATATGAAATTTTGTTGAGTGGTGAGAATTAAAATTATTTTTAATGGGTTGACGGGTTTATGCACTTTAAAAATAATATACTATGTGTGCAATTATTTATATTTGTATGAGCAAGTTTCCATGTGCAGGGTGCAATTACATTCTTACAAGCATATTAATAATCAATAATTTTTATTTTCTTTGTAACTGATTAGTTGAATCCTTTTTTAATTTTAGAATATGCATCTTTATTATTTATCTGCTCAAACATCTTGTAGTTATAATCGGACTGACTCGTCAGAATTGTAGCTCCGCCATTATCCAATTTTACAAATTTAATATTCATATTTTGGTTCATATTTCTAATTTTTGTGTATTAAAACCATTGAAACAACGTCGAAAATAAATTTTATTCTATACTTATCTGAAAGCAAAAATATCGTTTTAAAAATTCTACAATGATTTCGTTTCTGAGTAATCTCTCATTTTAGATTGCCATGTTCACGTCGCATTTAGGCAAATCAACTTGTTTCACCTTGCGTTTAATTGTTAACAGATTTATTACATGATCAGTACAATTTAATTAAATCTACCTACGGGAGATCTATTAATTCCTAAATCCGTAAACTTTCTATCATGTGCAAATATGACTTATAATTTCTATGTTACGAGCGTTATAATTTTATTCCTCTGTACAATTGAAATCTTCAGTGTTAAAAAGAAAAAATAACATGGGTCTCGCTTTTGTTATCCTACTAATTAGTTCTACTTTACCTTTATCTAAATCACGAAGAAATTTTTTTCGTTGCATTTTAACAAAGCTCGTGTTTAATTGACATACTACATGCATTAAAATGAAATGGAATTTTAAATCTTAAACATTAGGTATTGCGCAATGTTTTAATTATTTTTTTATAAATGAAATATTAGCCACTTATATTGCACTTGTTTTTTTTAATCTATATTATACTTATAGTAAAGTTTTACCGTGTTGAAAACACATATCGTACCTAAATATTGCATAAAGAAAATAAATTGGTTAGATAGTGGGTTTTTCAAAATTAAGTGATCGGTCTTAGTAGAAACAAGTGAACACTCTCAGTTCTCCTTTCCGTCGGCAAATTTTTGAAACCATACCCTGTATTTTTCATTAGAATACGGCTCACAGCACAATATAAAAATAAGCTACTAAAACAACTGCAAAGTTTGCAAGCTTGAAGTAAACACAAATTCCATTGTATTTAACCAGTTCTTGAACAACATAGCAAAGCTACTATCAGTCACACGTACTGACGCGATTCGATCTTTCATGATCATAATAAGTATACGACGGCAAATTGAATAGAAGGATCAAACCGCAATGCATATTTATGAAAAGCAACGTTAGATAAGATGATGATCATGGAAGGTCAAAACGCGTCAGTATGTGTGACTGACGGTAGTTTTTCTACGTTTTTCAAAGATAGGTTAAATGCAATGTTATTGGTGTTTAATTCAAGCTCACAAACTTGTTTTATAGAATTGTTACCATCACTCGCGCAATCTTTTATTGTTTTGTTGTATTACTTATATTCTGTGGTGAAAGCTGCTAAAAGTCGATGTTCGTGACATAATATAAATTGTGCAGCCAACATTTCCAGGAAAGAAAAATGTGTGCGAGACTAAAAGAGGCGAGAGCCGCATATCCAATTTTGCTCTCCATATAAATATACAATGCAGTTTGATCCTCAATAGTCAGATTTCCGTTGTACTCCGATGATGACCACGGAAAGTCGAAACGCATCATTAAGTGTGTCTGACAGTAGTTTTGCCATGTTGTTCAAATTCTGGTTAAATACATTGGGATAACAGTTTACTTCAATTTCGCAAACTTGATTTAAGGAACTGTTACAACCACTCTTGCAATCTTTGATTGTTTATATTTGAAGATTCATCGGTGATCAAAAGAGCATGGCGGAAAATAACTAGGGGGCATAGAAACAAAATTGACACGGCAGATTTCATACGTTTCCGACAAGATAAAAACGAGGATTTTCGTTAATAAATTAATTATTTAACATAATCAAGTGATTTTCAATAAAATCTTCATAATTTTCTATCACTTTATCAAAGTTTTATGTTTAACTTAGTTTAGCACGTACACCAGATCTTATATAAACTTAAGATTCAATAATATATTAGGTATAAACATGACGCTAATAATTAAATGAACATGGCTTTCGCGGGCGGTGATGAGAATTATTATTTATATCACGGTTGCCCTATTGATATAAACACCTGTCCCATTACGTACATATATTTTTTATTATAAAATAAGAAATGTGCAATGTAGAAAAGACAATTCATCCAGTAGACCGGTTTCGTTCTTATTGGAAACTCATCACGAACTATCCAGATTTTGTGGTGGACAGGGCTTGAATCTGCGCGCAACGCAACAGATCCCGAAGCAGACGGGCCCATGTTCGAGTTCTGTGCGCGGAAAATTCTGAATAGTTCAGGATGTGTTCCAATAAGGACAAAACCGGTCTACTGGATGAATTGCCTAATCTACATTTTACAACACTTAGTTTATACTGAAAAATTTATTTTTACAATAAGACAAGTGCTTATTTTAAAGCGCAACCTTTATTTAATTAATAAATTTCATGATTGCCACAATATGTTGATCGAGGCAGTTTTATAAGTTTTTGCTAAATAGTTGTTGTTTAGTCAATTTAACTTATCTCGAAGCCATTGCGTTGGTGCCCTCCTTGGGAATGAAACATATTTATATATATATATATATATATATATATATATATATATATATATATATATATATATTTGACTGAAGTAATTGCACCATCCAGCAATCCGACAAATATTGACCAAAACTATGTAGTCAGTTTTTGTGTAGTGCCGGTTTCTACTAGTTAGTCACAACTAGGTCAAAAACGGATATGTTCTTGAAATTGTATTTATTGTTCATACAATTTTTGACTTTTTCTTTGCGCCTCCTTTTGAACTAATCATTTACTATGTAAGCCAAACATAATAGGTGAATGAATTTGTGTAGGTTCGCCATAACTGAGACTACATAAAGATGTTTTATCAACTTTGAATAAAATGCTTGTAGAATAGATATTCTTCAAATTAAAAAAAAATAATTGCGCGATATAAATATGAAGATTTTATTTAAAATTACAGTTGCTCTTTTTCCCCATATTATCAATTGATTGAATAGAGGAATAAATAGAAATAACAGTACAGAAAATTTACCAAAAAATTCAATCAATTTGGGCTTCGAAAGCCCTATAAAAATGCCTGTTTACGAACATTTTTTTATTGCTTGCACAGATCAGAATAATTTGGTTTCAATTAATTCGCTTCAACTAGGGCAGCATACTAACACATATAGCCTTAATTAAAATTGCGACAACCAAAAATAGTGTTTGTAAATTTAATAAGTAATAGGTGTGTTCACTTGCCTCTATAATTGGAAGCGATTTCAATAAATCGACGTTGCCCAGATCTGAATAAGCATAAACCATTTATCTATGTACTGGCATTCCATGGGTTTTTCCAAGCTCCAGAAAAAAAACTGTGCTGTGTAACGATTCTACATTTTTGAACAGATTTTATTTATTTTTTATATTTCGCGCACTTTTTTATGTGAACTGTTTTTTATCTAAAAATATTTTGTAACTTGTTTCTGCAATAAAAAAGTTGATAAGATGGAGCGAAATCTCTTCTGTGAACTAGTAGTATTTTCATTTTCACTTTTATTTCTTTTGAGCAGTTATATAACTGTTGTGACTTTTATGTGTCTGCGTGTATGTTGTGGTCATTCCGATTGTTTTACTACGCTTTATGTGAGATTTTCATATTCTTCTATTGATAGATTGAGTTTAAACTAGTTTACTGCTTTGGTGGCTGTTGCGCTTACGAATGCTGTTGTCCGTGCCTTATCTTTCGATTTGCACCGTTCGAGTATTCAATTTTTTCGCCACTCATGGTGAAATATTTGTCAATGTCACTGCTGATAGTAATGCCATTCGCAAAAATTTATTTCCTTCAGATTTTTTCATAATTCGATTGCATTTCTATTGATGCTGGTCAAATGGGTTATCGGGATTATATGGATCAAGGTAAATTTCGTCGAATTGTGTTATTTGTGGTCGGTCGACTAGAATATTATTTAAACGGACATTGGTTGCGCGGGCGGTGATAACAATTATTGTAATCAAGGTTGCGGTCTTGATATGCGCACCTGACCCATTAATTACATACATTTGTCAGTATAAACTAAGAATTGTATAGTTTAGAGAAGGTAATTCATCCAGTAGACCGGTTTCGTTCTTATTGGGAACTCATCATGCACTGGCCAGAATTTGCCGCGGATAGGGCTCAAACCTGGGCACGTCTGATTCAGAATCTGGTGCTCTAACCACGGTACGGCGGGGTGGCTCATTGGTTAGAGCACCAGATTCCGTAGCAGACCTGCCCGGGTTTCAGGCCTGTCCGCGGCAAATTCTTGCCCGTACATGATGAGTTCCCAATAAGGGTGAAACCGATCTACTGGATGAATTGACTTTTTCTTAGTTAACTCTATAATACAAATTGAACGTGGTTAAATTTGGTCATCTATAAGCGGCTCCGAAATGTTGTAGATTAGCGAAAATCATCCCTGATAGCGAAGCTCTTACACGATCGTTTGATTAGAGAAGATAATCATGATTCAGTTTTCTTTAAATCAGTTAATAAAGATTCATTTTTGATAAACGTACACTTGGACAATAAATTTATCGTTTTCTAAAATAAAATATGTGTAAAATTCAATGGCAATTGACAAGTTAAAAATGACAAAATGCTGCATCAGCCTCCTATCCGCAAGGAGTTAAACTTATATTGCGAGCAATTTTGTTGATAGCAAAACGATTCCTTATGTAATAGAGAAGAAATAATCAGAAACCAAAGAATAAAATTAGTTCGCTAAATGCTTAATGGCATCGAGGGAACACAAATATATCTGTAAGATAATAAGAAAATGCATTACACCCTTCCTATGTGGAAAAGGAAAAAGAAATTTTATCAGATACAAGAAATATTTCTTTCTCACTATCTCCTCAAGTATCTACTAATGAGCATATCTTTATATATAAATGGGGAAGCAAAACAAGATAGATATATGTGAACATAGAGAGAGTGTGAAAAAACGGAAACCAATCAATTGCATGTGTAACATCCAGTCCAATGCGGACTAAGAGAATAATTCATTCACCTTGTCATCAACTTGCAAACCGTGCATGTGCTTTTGCATAAATATCAACCTGTGGTTCGAACTAACCATCTTCGATCTTAAAATCTAAAACTGAACTAAAACTAAATACTCCTGGCCAAAATCCCTGACCGCAGCAAATTTGAATAATATTTTGCTGGACTATTCGAGAGCGCTAGCTTTCTAGTAGACGAAGTTCATATACGTTCGTACACAGTGCTGGCTTTAAAGTTTGAAAAATTAACTATTTTATGCCACAAATAGAAGGATGTAATTTTCCTACTCAGACCTGACCAACCAAGATTTGCAGTTATAAAAAATACACCGAGTTAATTTTGTAAAAGATGTCGACTGAAATTAGAAAAGCAATGTTACCTTAAATTGACTGCCAGTTTTACAATGAAATTTGTCTTCTAGAACATGGTTCATCGATGCTGTGCAACGCCTCAATTGTAACTAGTAAAATGTATTTAGAAAACTAAGTGATGAGCAATACAATTTAACAATAATTGATTGCATGTGTGGTGGTAACAATTCTTTAAATCAAGTTTTCGAGCTTGAAGTAAACACTAATCTCATTGTATTTAACCAGTCGTCGAACAACATGACAAAACTACCGAAATAAGCATTCACATGAAAATCTTCCACTTGGCATTCTACCGTAACTCGGGTTGGATTTAGTGCTGAGATATTTCATTGATGACTGCAACGGTTTTGCTGCATTAACGGAATCCATTATTTCGTATATGCATTGCTGCTTCTCTCCGCCATGACATTTTGTGTTTATGTTTAAAAGTATGGAGAAGGGAATTTCAAACGAATATGTAATATACAGATTTCCTTTGAGCTATGCCATTCTATGTATGACTCATCTGTTTTCTCCCTGGGTTAACCTTCTCTTATAATGCATTGTTTTATTCGCATAGTAGCATGCGCCATTACATGACGAGAAGTTTAGCAGGCTAAACGCATAACACCAGAGCACAGCAATTAACCAAAAAATGCGCACGTCAATTAACTAATGGCTTCTTTGCGCAGACAGCTTTGCATGCCTGTGAAAGTGCACTATCAAATTAAGCGGAGATACGTCTTTGAATTAGGACAGTTGTTCTCGTGATCTGCATTGTGAAAATGAGGACGAGCAGTATAGATAAATTAAGAAAGGAAAAAGTTTCTTCTCTCTATTTCTCTACTTTGCTGTTATGTCATTGGAATATGCAAATTTCGATGCATTTTTCTAGAAAGAATGATTGATGAGCATTTTAATCTTTAAATATAACGTAATATCATGTATATATGCATATTCTTATACCCTAATATGACTACAATTTGTTAAGTTAATGAGTTAGATAAAAATGAAATATTGTTTGTCGTATACGACATCCTGTGCTCAGAACCACTGCCTTAAAAAAGTTAAATACCAAGATACTTCATATTAGCACAAATTTATTCATAATGCATGTTAATATTACTCATTTTGATAAGAACTATGTCATCGAACAGAGCATCGTTGATAATTTTAGAAATGATCAGCTGCTCAACGCGTTAGTTTGAATTCCTGACCGATTTCGAAATAAGTTTGTTTGGCAAAATAGGTAAAATAATGGTAAATGCTGATGATTTTTTCTTGCAATTATTAAAGGTAAATTTTTACTTTTGTTGAAACTATTAAGTAACTTTAAAATGAGTGATCAAACGGGTGGTGATAACAATTTTTAAAATAAAGTTTGAGAGCTTAAAATACACTCATTCATTTTTATTTACGCAGTAGCACAGCATAGCAAAAATACCGTCAGTCATATGTACTGACGCTGCTCGATCTTCCATGATCATTATCAGATTACGACGGAAACTGAAAAGCGATGACCAAACCGCAATGCATGTATATGGAAAGCAAACTCATATATGCGGCACTCAACTCTTGTAGAAACGCCTACATTGTACTTGACCGTAAATGTCGCCTGAACGAACATTAGCTTTCTGTAGGTCTTTCTTTCTACATATATATATATATATATATATATATATATATATATATATATATATATGTGTGTGTGTGTGTGTGTTAAATCTCTCTTTAAAAACAAGTTTCCGAGCTTCATAAGAACACTAAATCAATTTTATTTAACCAGTTGCACAACTAGCTAAACTACCGTCAGTCACACGTACTGATGCGCTTCAAACTTCCACGATCGTCATCAAGGCACGATCCATGCTAGTCAGCTTGCCGTCGTGCTCTGATTATGATCATGAAAGATTGGAACGCGTCAGAACGTTTGACTATGCTGATCAACTGTTTGAATAAAATGGAAATGATGTTTATTCAAAGCTCACAAACTTGTCATCACTACTAGCGCAATCAATAATTGCTTATTTATGTAATTTATATACCTATCGTGCAAACTGCAAATAGTTAATGTGCGTGAACGGCATAGAAATTGTGCAGCTCACATTTCCAAACAAGTGTAATTTAGCCGCGAATGCTAGGGGTGAGAGCAGCATATCTGATTTTCCATATCTGACATATGTATTGCCGTTTCGTCCTCGCTAGTCATTTTTACTTTGTTTACTTCTGATGACCACGGAGAGCCGGAACTCACCAATGTGCTTGGCTGACGGTGG
Organism: Eudiplozoon nipponicum; assembly: GCA_029291075.1. NCBI lineage: Eukaryota > Metazoa > Platyhelminthes > Monogenea > Mazocraeidea > Diplozoidae > Eudiplozoon > Eudiplozoon nipponicum. The sequence continues at coordinate 45,661 of JAQBSW010002855.1, forward strand.
GTTTTCTATGTTGTGCGAATGGTCAGATACATTGGTATTGGTATTTATACCAACTTCGAATATTTGATTCAAAGAATTACTAAATTACTTGCAAGTATGTTTTAGGTTTTGCGAACCTAGTAACAAATTAGTTCAGTTGTGACCAGAAGGATAAACCAAAGGCAGCATGAACGGAAAGTATAATCTCATGCACATTCGTTTCGTGCTTACTGGCGACTCATCAGTAGGAGCCGGTATTACGCCCTTTAACGACTATATATTTGGTAGAAGAATGTGGAATAATAGGACGGTACAATCTCCTAGACGAATATGTAAACCTGCAATAGTGAAGCTAACATAATCTGAAGTCAACGACAATGCGACTTCAATGCTAACTCACACTATATAATATATATACCGAGTCTGTAAAGGATATTAACACTATGGCTATTGTGTTAGTAACTGATACCTTTTTTGAAATCGATGAGTACCGGATACTAACACTATGGTTTCCGAGTCGGTACATGATACCAACCTGATGGATATAAATTTATGCTATAGTTCACCGACTCGACCAGGGCCCGGGTGTATAGATTTACTGGAGTAGCAGGTGTTCAGAAATCGTTTTAATTCTCAAATTCGGTGAACTAGAGCATAAATTGATATCCATCATGTTGGTAGCATGTCGCCAGTAAGCACGAAACAAATGTGTATGAGATTATACATCCTATTCATGCTGTCATTGGTTTATCCTTCTGGTCCCAACTGAACTAATTTGTTACTAGGTTCGCAACACCTTATACATAATTGCATATATATTAATTCTGCGCAACAAACAGTATTTAACTTTTATATATTGGATTCAATGATGTCATGCTTACCGCGAAATGTGATAATTGATATCGATCATGCCAGGATGTATGGATTTACTAGAGTAACAAGTGTTCAGAAATTGCTGTAATTCTCAATTTCAGTAAACCATAGCATAAATTGATACTCATCATATTGGTACCATGTACCGACTCGGAAACCATAGTGTTAGTACCATGTACTTTCGGTACAATAATGTTGGTATCGATTACTAACACAATAGCCATAGTGTTAGTATCCTTTACAGACTCGTTATATATATTATATAATGTGAGTTAGCATTGAAGTCGCATTGTCGTAGACTATATGATGTTAGCTTCACTACTGCAGGTTTACATATTCGTCTAGGAGATTGTACCGTCCTATTATCCAACATTCTTCAACCAAATATATAGTGGTTAAAGGGCGTAATATCGGCTCCTACTGATGAGTCGTCAGTAAGCACGAAACGAATGTGCATAAGATTATACTTTCCGTTCATGCTGCCTTTGGTTTATCCTTCTGGTCACAATTGAACTAATTTGTTACTATTTTCGCAACACCAAATAAATACTTGCTTATATATTAGTTGGCCGCAACAGACAGTATTTTACTGAATTACTTGTTTGAACACTTCAGTACGTTCGATTGGAATTAATTTGCCATTTATATATAAGTTTTAATAGAACATGATTGGTTTTAATAAAGTTCTGCAAAAGAATGCAAATAGCAGTTGTAACAATCCGTTAAATCAAACATGAGTAAATTACCTGATCTGCGTTTTGACTAACGCAGCTTTCATTGTTCCAGTAATTTTCTTTTAGCAAGATATTTCGGCCCATCTTACCGTAGGCCTTCATCAGTTGCATCTCACGAAACAAATGAAGCAAGTGTTTTATTTCCTCTAGTCATAATATTTATATACCTCAGACTGACCTTTCATTAGATATTCGCGTGTCACATATTTGTGTGTGTGTACATTTTCATAACCGTTGTTTTCATCTAACTAATTTCGACCAGAGTGGCTGAATAATAATTTATCAATTGCATGCAATAACTATTCGTTTTTTAACACACTCAGTGTAAATGACGTAACTGAGATGGGGAGACCCATAATTCAGAAACACTCGTCATAAAAACATGCCATGAGTGATTAAGACCAGAAGTCCGAACGACTAATGCACATGTTAAATTACAATTCAAACCACTAGGTTGTACTCAAGATAGATAAGTTAATAACAGTTATTGGCGCACGCCACGCATGTGCATGTGTATGTGTATGCATAACTAGAAAAAACTTGGTTAAATTATTTTATTTTGATACACATGTACGTACATCTAAATGAAACTGCAGTCAATAGACATTAATTTACCCTTTGCACGCGTCAGACAAATTATTACTTATAAATATTGTATTATTAGAATATTTCCAATGGGTAGGGTGGGGGTGTAAAACAGAAAATTAAGGTTGAAATCACTATTTGTTTTAAAATCAAATGAATAGTTAGAGATGAAATTTTGAAGGCTATATTCATAATATTGTTTATTCATTTGTTGAATAAACGCCCACTAATTAGTCAATCTTAATCTGATGTTCTTAATCTTTTACTGGAGCTAGCTTCAGTTACCAATTCATGCAATCGCCTTTTCCCTTCCACTAGCTAGTGCAGTATTCCAAATCGGACCTAAAGATTTTTCAACAGCTGTTTCATTCATAATATCATCTCTAGATTTAATTTCTATAGATTCCCTAATCAATCTCGTCACCCTATTACGACTACATATTGCTATGCGTTTGCATTCCTCCCAGTCGATAGTATGCCCAGTCTCCACTACATGACGAGCAAGATCTGATTTAGCAATATGTCCATACTTACACGCAGTTTTATGTTCACCTCTTCTTACTTTGATTGGACGCATGGTCTCACCAACATACTTGAGACTACAATCATTGCATGGGATCTCATACACTCCTGAAGTGTCTAAGGGTTCAATCTTTTCTTTTTGGTTAGGGAGTATAGTGCCTAGTGTAAGGGGCTGTCTTAAAACGGTCCTTATATTGTATTTTAAAGCTATTGATTTCACTTTCCTACTTAATATAGAGTCCGGTAATACCATGACCTTCCGCTCTTCCTTCTCCTTATCCGCTTTTATGTATCTCAAACTAGGATTAAATTTCTTCACCATGTCCCTCATTGTTGTATCTATTAAATGAGGAGGGTAACCATTAGTCTTGAATATATCGCGTAGTCTGTCTAATTCTAACTTCCTATGCTTTATATCTGTTAACTTGAGACTTCTTAATGTTAATGACTTTAAGATCCCGTTTACATAAGTTTGCAGGTCACCTGAAGGTAGAAAATTCTCAAACTAAATCATTCATCACATAAAAATTCGGCGACCTAGTGCTCTTGCATAGCCTGCACATAATTATGAATATATTGATTATACGGCCGTGAAGCATCTGTTTATAAATACTGTTGTATTTCTGTACATTCGCTCTATACACCAGTTGAGCTTATGTAACCTATGTTTAAATTTATTAATTCGTTCAGCCTAGCGGGTAGTGCATTGCGCATTCAAATGTGATTTGTCGACAAGCTTTTCTCCGTCGTTATTTACGACGGCAGTCTTCTCTCTCGATTTTAAAGTCAAGTTTATTTGTTTGAGCTCACTTAAGATTGTTTCAGTTTGCTAATTGGCGCTTTGCATCTAATCTTTATCGTCTTCAGTTAAGCGACATTTTTCACAGTAAATCTCTAGTAACACAAACACGAGAGTAACCATGTAAGTACTGAGTGTTATTTAAATCGATACTTTTACTAATAATTTCGCGAATGGGATAAACTATGGTGGAAATAGAGTAAATTTGTTGAAAAAAACAGATTTTAATTTAAAAAAAGCAAAGGACCACATTTTTGCTTGGCTCACGTACCTGTGCAACTATGTGAATACTGGAAGCGTTAAAAACTTTATTGTGTATTGTCTGCGGTCTCGTGCCATTCCTATAAATGTCATTTACAACAAAGATTTCTACTGTCCCAGCAGCCGCAATTCCGGATAATAGCACCAACATTCCTATAACTTAAAAAACAAAATATAGTGTGATATTTTTAACCAAATTTCAACAGAAGCTTGACCAACCAAAAGATGTTTAACTATACGGAAGGACTGCATCAAATTTTACATTTATGTTTTAAGCAAGAAATATATACATTTTATGACGCTAAACGCCGTCTCAATTAAGTCTGGAAATTCTTGATATCAAAGAGTAAAAATGTTTAAAAATATTTCATTATTACTTCATGAAACAATTAATTCACATGCAAGTATGTATTAGGTGTTGCGAACCTAGTAACAAATGAGTTCAGTTGTGACAAGAAGGATAAACCAAAGGAAGCATGAACGGAAAGTATAATCTCATGCACATTCGTTCGTGCTTACTGGTGACTCATCAGTAGGAGCCTGTATTACGCCCTTTAAAAACTATATATTTGGGTGAAGAATGTGGGATAATAGGACGGTACAATCTCCTAGACGAATGTGTAAACCTGAAATACTGAATCTAAAATCATATAGTCTACGATCATGCGACTTCAACGCTAACTCACACTATATAATATATATATCGAGTCTTAAAAGGATACTAACATTATGGCTATTATGTTAGTAACCAAGATCAACATTATTGTACCGAAAAGGTACATGGTACTAACACTATGGTTTCCGAGTCGGTACGTGATACCAATATGATGGATATCAATTTATGTTATAGCTCACTCAAATTGTGATTTACAACAATTTCTGAATACCTGTTACTCCAGTAAATCCATACAACCTGGCCTTGATCGATATCAGTTATCACATTTCGCGGTGAGTATGACATCATTAAATTCAATATATACCAGTTAAATACTGTTTTTTGCGGAGAACTAATATATATGCAAGTAGGTATTAGGTGTTGCAAACCTAGTAACAGAAGGATAAACCAAAGGCAGCATGAACGGGAGGTATAATCTCATGCACATTCGTTTCGTGCTTACTGGCGACTCATCAGTAGGAGCCCGTATTACGCCCTTTAAACACTATATATTTGGGTGAGGAATGTGGGATAATAGGACGGTAATAATGATTTTCTTAAATATCTCTTTCACTGAGCACTAATTGTGAAATATATTATTGATCGCCCAAAATATTAAAAACGTTGTGTAGAATCAGTTCAAGCAAAAAGCGAAAGGAGAACTTTTGGAATTTGATCCTTGTTTGTCATATTTTCGTGCTCTATTGGTGATCATGGGTGGTCAAAACGGTATATTCGCTGTTTTGCAACTGATTAGGTACAACAGGATTAGTGCCCGTCTCAAGCGCTAAAACTTGATTTGAAGAAATTTCGTCAACACACGTACAATCAACGACTGTTTTATTGTATAACTTATTTAAATTCGCCGAATGCTGCAAACAGTTAATGTTTGTGACTGCAATGTATCCGTGCGGCCGACATTTCCAGTCTAATACAATGAATGCAATCATATCTAATTTTGCTTCCCATTAATATGCATTGCGTTTAGGCCCACTCTAGGGAGATTGCTGTCGTACTCAAATGATGTTCATGGAACGTCGAAACGCATCAGGACATGTGACTTTTGGTAGTTTTGCGACGTTTGCGGCTAGTTAAGTACAATGGGATTAGTATTAATTTCAAGCTCGCAAAATTGATTTTAACAATTGTTTGTATCATCCGCGAAAACAATTATTGTTTTTCTTGTTTTTTTAACTTGGAGTAGTTTTAATGATTTGAAAATCCAAAAATGATAAAAAATCCTCTGTTTATTTTTTAGCATACATAACAGCACGTTATTACACAGTGTAGCAATTTCACCCGTAAAAATGAGAGTGAGATCTCAGCCTAGCCTGATTAAACACGTTTTTAAGCAGGTGATTTTTGTCCAATATCCATGAATGTAAGCGCTACACAATTGCTGTGCTTTGTCTAATAATTATTTAGATAACTATATCTTAGCCATCCTAAACTGGTTAAAATCGAATACCTAGCAAATATTATAATCAAGGTTGCAGTCTTGATATAAACACCTGACCCATTAATTACTTACATATGTCAGTATAAACTAAGAATTTTATAGTGAAGAAAAGGCAATTCATCTAGTAGACCGGTTTCGTCCTGTGCGGCAGGATGGGTCAGTGGTTAGAGCTCCAGGTTCCGAAGCAGACGTGCCCAGGTTCGAGTCCTGTCCATATATATTCAATGCGGTTTGATCCTCGGTAGTCAGTTTGCCGTCGTACTCCGATGATGATCATGGAAGGTCGAAACGCGTCAGTGCGTTGCGGCTGGCGGTAGTTTTGTTATGTTCTTCGACGACTGGCTAAGTACAATGGGATTGGTGTTTACTTGAAGCTCGCAAACTTGATTTAAAAATTTTTTTTCCAACACTCGCGCAATCAATTATTGTTAAAGTTTCATCTATTTTGAAACTCATGTCTTAAAGGTCTTGACGTTAAATGGAATGAACATTTTTATAAAACCTTTTGGCATTTAAAATCCTTTTACAATAAATTTTCCTAATGAGTCAGCATAAATGTCGTCTCCCTGACACTATTGATTTTGGCTCTGGATTTCAACAGTGATGTGCCATTTTCAATATCTGCTAAGGTCTCATTAAAGCTCTCCAGAGTGACGATAATACCTGGCTTTAAATTGGCTGAAGTAGAATATGATGGAATACGTGCTGTTATTTGAGTGGAAAGACGCAAGTGAGGCAATTATAAACTTTTAAAGGCGTGTCCATATGGCACAGTCTTAAACCAAGTGCTTCAGACTAGATAATTGAAGCCAAATTTGTTTCACTCACACACACACACACACACACACAAAGATATTGAAAGATTATGTTCTTTGTTGCGCAGTAATATCCTCACATTTAATGTATCTATGGTTTTCTTCCGTAGGTGGTTGATTGACACTTACAGTTCCGCTAATATCCGATTGATTCTCATTTCTAAATACGCATTGATTTCAGCTTCGTAGTGACTGGGTGATGATTCCTGCCCTTACTGCGAACGCTTCTTTATCATTCATACTAACTACAGAAAATGAGGTTCGATCTAGTCTTGGTTGTCTGTCGACGTTTCAATACCTCGTTTCCACTACCATTTTGAGGACAAGAATAACACACAGTGCACTGCTCACCAACCAGATTTACCGGAAATGAGGAACCGAAATATCGCCAGACAACCGAGATTAGATGGAACCTCATTTCCAGAGGTTAGTCGATCGGTGTAGAAGCCTTCGAGGTTAGGGGACGAATCAGCGCCTAGCCACAACGAAGTTGAACTCAACGCGTATTTGGAAATGAGGACCAATCGGATCTTTGCGAAACGGATAGTGAAAATCTACCATCCACAAGAAACAATCGTGGATACGTTAACCAATCGTAAATCAATTTGCCTACCCAAAGTTAAGCTCACAGTCAGCGTATCGTCGTCTCTTTGAAATTGTACAGTTAAGTAATATTTCGGTGTAATGAGCAACGCCTGCTGAACCAACACATTTTGCTCCATCAACTCTACACAGTTCCCTTAATCTAGCCATAACTTCTATCAAAATGAGCATATGAAAATTCAAATTGGCTATATCATGCATATTTTGGAGCCTTCACATCCATCCTTTAGCCATGTCTAATATTTTTTCATTATTTACTGATTTTATTAATAATACATATAACCCACCTACCATATAGTACTAAGCAGTTTTGACAGATCGTGCATTCTAACCGTACTGTTACAAATGAAACTACTCTAAGGTATCTATTTGTTGATTAATAATTTAATTAATAAACAATATTCACTGATTAAGCAGAGACTGAAAACGCAGACTATCTGAACCGCTGTAAGCTGGATCTACATGTATTACGTATGTGAAATAATTTAAAACCGCCTTTCCATTCCAATTATATATTAATACAAATTCTTGCGGTCAATCACATTAGGCTTATTTTCCTTCCTTTATTCCTTGGAAACGTATGAGTTAAATTTCTATCATTGCACCAAGTTGACATCGTTATTAGTCCATTACGATAATCGTTTTCGTTTTAGTCATTTGCTGTTGCTCGCTAGGAAACTTGAATTAAAATAATAAATTTAAACCGTTGACCAATGCGATATAAACATTCAACGTATCAAATCGATGCCGGTTGCATTAGCAGATGCACTGTCTCGAAAAGTCGCTCGCATATCCTGCTTGCCGGGATATGCAAATGGTAGACCAGCGATTACATGGTCGGACGCAATTGTTCATTTTGTCAGTCCTGTTACCATGTGGTACTTTGTCTTCAGTAATATAAATAAAATAAAACAGTAAATATCTGCGGATTTGTTTACGACAAACATAGACTAATGAAGAAGTTTCTAGTTCTTCGTTAGACTTAACTAAATGCTGTTTGTCGTAAACATTCTACATTATTTATTTAATTTAAGCACGTAAACTAGATTTAAATAATTATTATCACCACTTGCGCAAACAATGAATGTTAAACATTATTTCTTCTTTGGTGTACAAAGGTAAGTATGTAAACCTTTGTTCGCAACATTCAATTTCGCAATAATGAATAACAAAGCATGTATTGAACGATATTTACGTTGAAGAAACCATGCGCTTATCAAAAGTGGCGTAAATAAAAGAATCAGTTATTACGCTATATTACTTTATTTCGAAATACATGCAATTAAAGTAAATTTGGTAAGAACTGTTTAACAAAACGCAATCAACAGCTGCAGCTCAATTTGAATCTATCCAATCTCATAATAACAGTTGATTTCGCAAATAATTTATGATTAATTATTTACCACCTGTGCTCAATACATTTGCAGCAAAAATTGGGGAATCTACTTGACTACATATGCGTGAAAGTAAGACTTATTTTTGTCGGATTGGTAATTAGTAACAACTGTCAGTATGCTGAAATGGAGCCTAAAGAACTATCGCGGTGTTTGCCAAACGAGCACAAATTTGAAACCTTTCGCAAATTGATTAGCTCGCAAATTAGAAATGGTATAATATCTGAAGGCATTTGAATGACACTTCCTAAATAACAAAGAGGCAAAACAACTAATGACCAGCTATGACCATTTTAATAAATCGTCAACAGACAAAGACTTACTGAGTCTGCTCAGGTAAGACAGTGGTTTCCCGGTTATTTTCAAATATAGGGGATAAAAAATTTGATTCACCAATGGGAGTAGGATGAGTACTGACAGAACATTAAGCAGACTTATTGACGATATCGGCAGGTGATATTCTGAAATCTTTATATTCATTCGTGTTCCTTGTTCGCTGAACGTCGTCATCATCTGTAAAACAATTCAAAACAGATTTTGCCGCAGTGCGTGCCATATATTCAATATTTTGTAACAAATTCTGCATTTATTTTTTAGAAGAGTAACATATTTTATGTAAACGCATGTTTATAAATTAAAATAAAAATGAATACTATGATTAACATAATTCTATTAACTTACGCTATCTAAATAATTTTTACCTTTTTTGGCTTTTGTTTATTTTTAACATTATTTTGGAAATATTCGGGCAATTTAATGTCGATTAACTTCCAATCTTCCTAATTGTAAATTAGGCCTAGTTTGATAAGGTATAACTTTTATTTTTATAGCCCAAATGCAAAAAGAATTTATATTTTCATCCACTTATGTTAATTTTACATCCAGTTTATTTTCTATTCTGACACCATGCCATAAGCCTCCTCTATAGCAAATCAACCGACGTGGACAAAAATTAAAATATGTAATTTATCAAAAGTAAGTTCATTAAAATTAAATTTAACTCAATTCGATGCGATATATTTTTAATTATCAATATTTTAACGTAAAGTTTCAACTAGTCGATCTAGATCTTTTTTTATAAAACAGAGAAGAATTTGGCTTGCATTGATAATACATTACATATAAAGGAAACAAATGTTAAACTGATGCAGTTTAATGGGTTAGTAGGTTTTTTTACATTTTTAAGCAAGTACGATCACAATGTAGTATTTTAATTAACTAAACGGTGAAGATTGTTCCATTCGATATAGCAGATGAAAAAGAAAAACCCTGAGGTGATAGCACATCTCCATTTGAACTTTTTCGTCTTGTCGTTAGAAAATAAAGATCAAGTTAAATAAAATAAAGACTCAAATAATAAAATTCTAATCTCCTTGAAGCTCTTCTTTAAAAAGTTTTATTTTAATCTGATTGAACTGAGTTTCATCATTTTTATTATTGCAGATTTATCTTTCGCGAAACATCCAAAATTAAATACCCCATATTTAATTTATACTAACGGTTTTTTGCGTGGTATTCAATAATTTAATAGAAGGCTGCATGAAAATATAAGTGGTTGTTAAACGGAATAACTTTCTATAAAACACGATTAGGTAAGCTTTCAAGGTAGCATGTGCAATGTCACAACTCACCTGAACGTGAGCCAACCAAAATATTATCAAACATGCCAACATTGGTAGATGACAAACCGTTTTACCAATTTGCACAACTTCGTGATCTGGACAGAAACCACCTCTTTGTTGTCTTGCCGGCTCGAAAATTCTACGTGGCCATGAGTAAGTGTTCTTGGCTGATGACACAAGCGACACTTGGGCTGAAGGTGGAAACAGGCCAGTTTTGTTTTTTTTTGTGCACACACACTGGCCTTTATATCTTTTAGGTATACATAAGGGAAAGTTTGAACGTCTTGAGTCTGCTGGCTGGTAATCAGACGATTTCAACGCGTCATTATTATAGGGATTTCTGAAAATCTTCTCTCTTTGTCGTTGTCGGTCTTCCCGTCGTAACCGTCGTTCGTGTTCCTGTGGATACTTGCCATTTTGTTTTCCTTCCTCTCCTTTCCATTCGCTGATACTTCTGTAATCCCCATTATAATTTAACGGGCATTGAACAGGTAATTGATCTACCTCGAATTCAGCCTCGGAACAATCACTTGCTACTTCCAAGAAGTATTGACTTTCATGAGCATTCTCCATTATATTACGCTGAAATGTTAAAATCCAGCGTTTTTAATTTAAAATTGATCGTGCTTTCACTTTTCTTTAAAAAATTTCATGTGATTACAGAATCTGAACTATTTCCTCAGATTTTTATATTGGTTATTTTAAATAAACATTTAATGTTTGAACTGAAACTGATTTAGTAGTTACAAAAATAATCACTAATAAAAATTATTCGTTTCACAAGAATTACTAAACTAGTTAGTGCCGAAACATAAGCTGACGATTATATTCAAGCATGAAATAATTAATCAATGTTGGAGGGCTATCAAGGACAAGTGATTAAGTCAATTATAAAACAGGTAATTCAAAATGAAACTTATTAATGCAGGACCAGAAAATCAGACGACTTATTTAAACATTGCAGGTAATAGGTTCTCTGTTTCCCGCATAATGAAGAATAAAGTAGAAGTGGTTTAAAGGGAACTCATCAAGTACTAACCATAATTTTGCTGCATATGGGGTTTGAACCTGAGCAGATTTGCCAGACAGTTTGTGACAATCCACCGTGCTACCCTGTCGCACATTAGCCACAATTTTTTGTTATGTATAACTTATTCTTCGAGTTATTCTTTCATTCATGTGCAGCCTATGCGGCATTTCTTTAGACCTAAAGTTGCAACCAGCCAACCAAAATCTATCATTACAGATCAGACAACAAACCTCCTGGGGAAGTGGTATTGAATTGTACTTTTACATAATTAAACAATCAATCATTTTGCGGGTGGTGATAACAATTAATTAACTCAAGTTCGCTTGCTTGACATAGGCAACAATTCCATTATATATAATTGTTTTTATAACAAACTAAGCATTGTAAACGTCTACGGGATGAATTGCTATTGCCATCTTACTCAAAGTTCAGTTTATACTGACGAATTAATACATATTAGGATTGACGTTCGTATCTAACTTAAATATTGATCTTAATAAATAAAATTTCGTTAACTCCTAACACACGGGAATGGTGCTACAACCTATTTAAAGCCCGCTTTGAAAATGAAAATTATTTAAATAATATTTTTGGGCTCATAAGAGAAACCTATTTCGAAATTTTAAACAATCGCTCGACGTTGCAAAACTGCCGCTAGTTACATGCACTGTCACATATTGACCCAGTTCTTCATCTGACCTTGACGGCGAGCTGGCTATCAGGCATGAAACTAGAATAGTGGCTCTCATCTCTTATTAATCAAATAAACATTTTATTTACTGACGTCTCATTAGCATATTCTTATACAAATCACTATCATAACATGTCATCTATCACAAAATTCTTTATTATTAATTCATTTTTTCATTTACGAATTGTACAGTTGTCTGTACCTTTTTTAAAAAAAGAGGGTTTGCTTAGTTGCGAAAAACACAACGAAACACCTGTATTCAATATGGGATTCGCCACTTGATTTTAAAACTAGTTTATATATATATACATATATATATTAAAAAAAATTTTTTTCCATTAAAAAAGAAGTGACCTAATGTTCCTTCACGGACCTCGTTTATCTATGAATATTTTTCATTGATCTTTGGAAGCAAAGCTTCAATTTGAAGTGCATGTGTACTGTTGTCTATGAAAGTTATCAGAATAATAACGATCCTCGTAGGTGAATTTGCCTTTGAGATCTGACGTTGAGTGTAGATGTTCGAATCGAGACAGTAAATTTAACTGACGATAGTTTTGACACACGCTGTATGCGATTAACTTGAATTTCATGTTTGATGTATTGTTATCAATTTTGAACATGATGTGGCAATTCTTAGCACCACCTGCGTAATCAATGATTGTTTTGGAACATAACATATAGAAATTTGATGGAAAATGTAAAAATAAACGTTGTGTCGATTGCCAAGTAATTTTAAGCTGAAATTTCTTTTGACTACTACGAGTGTCTGTTGCTGCATAGATTTCTAAACACAATAGATAAATAGAGATTTTGCTTATCGTGAAGATAGTACAAATGATTTAGTTCAATAATTGATGGTATTATGATTTTTAATCGGCAAATAACCACTTTTTATGCTATAGTGAAATTGGAATTTTGTTATTTATTTCCATTTATGTATTAACTGCTCTGATTCCTGCAGATTATTTAATTTTTATCAGAGTTAATGTGCGAGCATGAACTATGTCTTTTTAATGTCCCTACGACTAGTTTATTATTAAACAATTGTTTATTTCGCTGATGTTGATAATTATTCAAATCAAGGTGGCGAGCTTGACATAAACGCCAATATTACCATGTATACATCTGTCAGTGTTAACTAAGCATTGTCTAAGGTAGCAAAGTAAATTCATCTAGTATAAATTCTTGAATGATTGGGCAGAGCGAGCTTCAAATTTTGAATTTACCCGATTTGCGTTCGCGGTGTGTCGCTTTGCACTATCAGTTTTTTAAAGATCCGATTGATCCCTATTCCCAAGTACGCATCGTGGTTGTCATCTTATTGGCTGTGTGTGGATTCTTCCCTTTCTTCTGAAGGCTTCAACACCGTGCTTACCAGACATTGGAAATGTGGTTCGATATAACCTTCATCCAGTAAACCGATTTCGTATTTATTGGGAACTAGTCAAGTAATGTTAGTTAATTTAATATGTTATATTATGTTATATATATATATATATATATATATATATATATATATATATATATATGTTATATTATTATTGATAATGTCCTAAACTATTTGATTTTCTTTTTAATTATTCCCTTATCTTTCAACTTATTTCTGACAATTGGCGGCGGTGCACGTTCTTGTTGGAAATATCAATTACAAATTTCATAATAAATTGAATATTGCAAAGGACAGAAATTTACCTCACTGTCTGTTTGCGATGTTGTCACATTTGTGCTAGAAACTAACTCCATTTTTGAATTTTCATCCGCAATTTTCGAGTTTAAAGCTTTGGGCTTGTCGGCGTGTGGTTTTTCATCATTTAGAGGAAGACAAATAACGTTGCTTTCCAAGCGGAAATTTCTGTTTATGTAGGCTGATTTAATTGTCCGCACCAGCACATCAAAACCGAATTCTTTTAGAAAACGAAAATAGATTTAATATTATGTTCTGTATAAATGAAATGAATCAGCTTTCTTATAATCAATTCCCTTAGGCTACTACGTATCTACAATTGATAAAGCCAGTAACATAATAATAATAAGACTAATAAGAATAATAATTACCAATACATTTAATAAGATAAATATAATTCTATTAAAAATAGTAGCAGTTTTGTTAGAAATAGGCGTGTCAGTCACATTTTGAGATATTTAATTATTAATAGTAGATGAGGCCTGAATTCTAGCAGTATTGCTTCTTGAAGTTTGAGTATCATTAATATTATCAGTAATATTAGTAGTAGAAGAACTAGTGCTTCATTTGTTGAAGTAGCAAAATTAGTTTTACTATTAGTATCAGTATTAATAGTTTTGCCTCTATTAATTTTGGTAATACAATTTTAATTTTGATAGTACTAGTTGTAGTAGCACTATCAGTAGTTATGTTAGTATTGGTTTTAGTCGTATACGTTTTTTGGATTATTAGTGCTATTATTATTAATATTATTATTATAATTATTTTTAGTTTTGGTTGTTGTATTAGTAATAATAGTAGCAGTAGTATAACTAGTAGTAATATTAGTAATAGTAGCGGTAACAGCAGTATTATAAGAATTAACAAAAATAGTATTGATAGTATTTGTAGGAGGAAAGGAGGAGGATTAGGAAGATTTTAAGTGGTAGTAGTAGTAGAAGAAGAAGAGGAAGGAGGAGGAGGAGGAGGAGGAGTAGAAGTAATATTAGTAGAAGTATTATTGGTCGAAGTATTAGTAATATTATTATTAGTAGTAGTATTAGTAGTTGTTGTTGTTGTAGTAATAGAAGGTGAGTTAGTTATACTATAATTAACAATCACGGAGGGAAAAACCCCACGAATACTAGTGACTGGCGCTATTTCTAGCCAAAAAATTGCATAGGCAGTCTACATTGGTCAATTTGAAATAAGGAATCATTGGCTTCGTTAGCTGACTTCTTATTTTCAATTGCCCGCCCTCGTTCTAGTGTTAAAATGTGATGATCTTCAAATTGTCCAACAATGGGTGAGAACTGTTTTTCACAAATAAAATCTACGTGAATGATAAATAAAATCCGCTTTTTTGCTTAATTAATATTTTAGCACATTTAATGGCAAAGCTTAAATGCAAATTTATTTTTTAAATGCGTTAATCATTTATTTCCAGATATGAACTAAAAAGACAGTATATCTGGTACAAAAACACTTTCGCCCCATCTTATCAACTGATTAGCTGGAAAAATAGAACAAAGAAATTAATACTCTTTCATAAGTTAATAACGATTCACATAAATAGAGCACACGCAACATACATTAGTCCAAAATTTTATAATAGAAAAAGCATAACTAGATAGAGATTTTAATCGGTATCAGAAGCCCCATGTTAATAATAGTGCAAGAATAAATTATTTTTGTTTGTACTGCCCTTAGCATCGTCTTTTTATTGCAGTTGCTTCCAAATGGTGAAGCGTGCTCACACATCTAGCCTAAATTAAAATTAAAAATTGTTTGGTTGTCATGACGCATTTTTCGGGAGAAAAGATGAGTTTAGGTTTGATTGGAAGTGCAACACTAACCTTAATCTTTACACAACAATTTGTTTTATGTTGTTCAACGACTGCTTAAAGACAAGGGGATTGGTATGTTCTTCAAGCTCGCAAACTTATTTTCAATAAATGTTACCACCACTCGCGCAATCATTGATAGTTTAATTTGGTTTATGCTTCGACAAGAATGATATCAATATTCCACTGAATTTGACTAAATAGGACTGCCCAAGGTTGCAATTCCAATTGGATACAACGTTAGATACAGATTGCAGTCTAATTTTGTCTTTCTCACCAAGTAGAGGAAGTTGGTGGAGAGTGTAATCAAAACTAAGTCAGCTTCAAAATAAATGAGCGTCAACGCAAAAATCTCTTACAAGTAACGGTTACCAAGCGTATTCATTTTAAATCTAATGACGTTGTGCATATTTGTAAGGTTAATAATATCAAAAATGCAATGAAGTGCATAAAAGAGAGATTGCCTTACGCATTGGTGATAATATCCATCGCCAAACTTAAACAACCTGGTGTAAAAGACAGAATTCCACTGCCATTTGCATCTGAAGTTGTTTGCAATGTGAATTGTAACTGTGGGATGAAGAAGAAGATCTATTTGATGTATTTTGGAGCATATACCAACTTTGTAAGTTCAAAATTCGATAAGAATTGCACGTAAATCATGTCCTGTAAATATGTAGCACGTCAAGAGAACACTTTTTAATTTTAATTAAGGCTATGTGTGTAAATATACTTCACTGTTTGGAAGCTTATTTAATAAATAAACGTTGTTAAGAACATTTAAACGAAAATAATATGTGCGAGCACTAACAATATTTGACATGGGATTTTCCAGTCTCTATGCAAAACTATGACTAGTTACGTTTTTCCTTCTTTAAACTTTGCTACTTATATATATATATATATATATATTTATATATATACATATATATATATATATATATATATATATATATAATGTTATATCTATATGGACCTTTTATATTCCATTTGAACAAAAATAATTCGTTTGTTCTATTTCTAGAGTAGATAAGTTTGTTAGATGCAGTGAAATTAATTTTGCACAATATTTAATGTTTTATCAAATCATATATGGGAATAAAGGATTAATTTAATATAGCTACGTTATTCGTTTATATAGTACTAAGTTTGTATTCTACTCTTTAATTTTATAGACAATCAAATCGAATAGAACTTTGACATTCTGTAGTTCCAAATAACCACTAAATTACACTAGCGGTTTTTCTTTGGCTTACCACATTTTCCTGACATTTAAAGTAAAGTTTCGTGATATTGTAGTAAATAAAATTTTACTTTGATTATGAAAAGTTATTATGTTCATATTTTTCAAGAAAATATTGCTATGTAAACTTACTTATTGGGATAGAAGTAATTTTGAAATATTTGTAAAAAGCAGACATCATTATGACAGCAATTGTCATTAGACAGGTGGAAATAATGAAGCCAACTTTGAAAGAAACATTTTGATTTATGTGCGCCATAACGGTGAATGCCAATGCTGCTGCAAGATTGACAATCCAAATGTAGCTAAGGCGAAAGAATTAATTGTTAGTGCTCTAATAGTTAAAAGAAAAATTTCTTTACATATATTGAAAATCATTAAACTGTATTTTAAAAAAAATTTTTAACACTCGAACTTTATTTCTATTATAAAGTATAATTAAACGTTTTGCTATATTTGTACATTATTAATTTAACTTGCGAAGTACCTCATTTATTGCTTCACAACTTTATTATTAGAACATGTTTATACAACAATGAAAGAAGATGATTTTTCCTAAAACTCATTTTGACTAAAATAGCTGGTTATTTTCAAAAAAGACATACAAAAGCAAGGGGTGCTTAAGTTAGTTTTCACGTTCTTAATTGACCGACAATGAAAAGAATATAAAAGTTAAACGAAAATTGGTTATGTGTGAGGAGATGACGATTATTGAATTCAATGTTACGATGTTGATATAAACACCGGTCCCATTATAAACAAACATTTCTTATTATAATCGCTGCATTGTATAATGACAGATTTAGGATGGTTATAGCTCAGTGGTTAGAACAACAGATTGTGAAACAGTTACTTTTAAACAAGGTTGCAAACTTGAAATAAACACCTGCCCCATTATGTGCATACATTTGTCCGTATAAACTAAGTATTGTATAGTATGGAAAATGAAATTCATCCAGTGAACCGGTTTCATCCTTACTGAGAATTCATTGCATACCGTCCAGAATTTGCCACGAGCTAGGTTCGAAACTAAGCACATTTGCTTCAGAATCTCAATAAGAACGAAACCGGTCTACTGTAGGAATTTCCTTTTCCACAATATAGAATACCTAATTTATACTGACAGATATATGTACACAATGGATCAGGTGTTTATATCAAGATCGCAACCTTGATTAAAAGTAATTGTTATCACCGTTCGCACAACTAGTGATTGTTTAATTATATAAAAGATTTTGAAAAAGACGTGCCTAGGTTCAAGCCCTGTCTGCGGCAAATTGGGGACAGTCCCTGAAGCATTCCCATTAAGAGCAAATCTAAAAATTCACACAAAATCGCACCTTCAAGCAAACATAATAAATCTATTTATATTCAATTGGTGAGCAAACCTTTTTTCTACTACCAAGAGAATATATAAAAATTAACAGCATATTTAATTTGCAAGTCTTTGCATTTTATTGCTTTAACTAGTAAAAGGAAACCCACTATGTTGTAAATGTGTTTTAAGTTGAATGTTGAGGAACTGCCGAAGTTCAGTCTCTTTTTCGTGAGGTGTCAGTATATGGATTCGCAATCAACCAGTATTTTAACGTTGCTCGACTATAATATTCAGTTTTATTTTCAAGTTTCGTACAATTATCCGAATATATTGTCTTTCCTGGATGAAATGATATTAAGACAATTTGTTGTTCGTATATAGCATAAATATTCTTAAATCAAAAGTTATCTGTATATGAAATCCAATATCGCATCACTGACCAGATTTTTTTTTAAATTGCGATGCATAATACATTTAACAGAATAAATAATATGCCTTCAGAGGAATTTCATTGCCGTACATCAGATTACACCGTTCAAATATCCAACATGTCATGAACAAATATACTGTTGGTATTGGGCGTACTGTTGGCTGTTCGTAGAACGTTTACAAAAAAACAATACGCGAATCGTTCATTTCGATCAATTACTTCGATTTTTGAATTTATTTAATCTGAATATTTTGGTTTCTGTTAAAGAGAAGTGGTAGTCAAGTAATTTATTTCAAATAATCCTTTTTGTTAAATTTAACATAAGTAAATAGCCACATAAAAAGAACAATTGGTTGCTTACATTCAAACATTTATCCTACTGAAAATGGTCATACAAAATGGTAAACGAAGTCAACACGACAAGGTATTATCAAGTAACATATGTCCGATTAAGGTAAGGGCAAGCACAAATGTTCGTCAAATACAGGAAAAGTAAGTTCTTCATGTCGGATCTACCTGAAAATATTGAGAACTATGTGAAGTATCACTTAGGAACTACCCGATCCACGTGTACCAAGTAAATCGAGTGTTGGTCTGAATACACTTTGGTAACAAGAAAAATGGTATCTCATTGACAATAACATTACAAAGATGAACAAGATCATATGAACACTTACAAAAATCTTCATTAGTAGAGGAGCTACGTGAACAGTACTGATATAGAAGAATTTGTATGCTATTAGCTCACGGAAGTTTTTGTTTTCACCAAGTACGGAAATAATTTTTACTTACTGACCAATACCAAGGTGGGGATAAAAAATTGGATAATATATCATTGCCTAGTTTATAAAATTTGGACTATACATGAAATATTGAGTTACATAGTACAACTTCAGGTAAGCATGTGGGCTAAATTTGTATACTTTGGGTTAGTTGAACAGTTTAGATTGGCAATTTGAACAAGTACTTTTTATCAGATTTCCATCCTTTATGTCGGCATTGGAATTATTATTATACAGGAGTTTAAATTGGCTGGTGAAGCAAACTGTTCCCGCTGTCCAAAAAATAACATCATTTTAGACCGAAAATAAATATGAAATAGTCGCATAACAGGACGTAGTTCTAGCTTCAACTCATTATCTTAATCAGATGTTAGAGTGTAGATATAGAATAATATCAAAAATAGTTCAAAAGTTTATGCTTACAACAATCATCAACTCAAAAGATAGTATAGAGTTTGTAGAGACACCAGTTACCTGGAAACTATATGAAAGGCTTCACAGGTAATGTGTGATTAGAGGTAAAGACTTTCTAAGCTAGTTATAGCTTTTATAATATGAATACTTTTTAGTTCAGTATTACATAAAATTCTCCTTCGCGTTCTATTTTAACTCATGGAGTTATTTTACTAGATCTGCACCTGTCATGAACCTGTGATTTGCTAACTGTTTCTCATATCCGTTTGAGAGCAAATAGCTTACAATAGTATGTTTTTAAGTTTAGAATTCTCTATTATAGGATGCACTTAATTATTACAGGTATCTGCTAGTGATGTTAATCTCAAACGATAACATCTGCTTCACCGTACATAGCAAAATTAAATTTTCTTATTCTGTCTGTTAAGATTCGTGTTGGCCATGTCAACATTTTCCTGATTAAATAATGCCTATACGTATTTCCAAATACCTCCTTGTCAAATCAAACATGAAATAAATAATAAAAGAATGTGAAAGCTTCGGTTAATTAAGTATTTATATTATATTAAATGGCTTATTTCATGATGAATAATGGCATTTAATTACACAGGTGGGCTTCACATATATGCGCATGTCTACAAATGTTAATCCAACCAGGTACACAATAACATACACATATGCATCCGTCTAATTTAAAAAAAACGATTTGCCTACCAATTTTTCTGTGTGTGCGCCAGGATTAAATGTTAGAGATTGAAGTGCGTATATAGCATACATACTTAATACATCGTTATTAGCACACATTGGAATGTAAATATTATATAACAAAATGTAAAATAAATTAAATAAAAATAGAGTAAAGATTTTAAGGTGGAACGTATTAATAGGAAATTCCATACACAAGTATTTAATACTTTACAATGACAACGTATGTAAAAGTTTGCGTGTGATTATTAATCTTGATTCAGGTATGACGCTAAATTATTGTATGAAAATTGTCTTATAGCTAACGACTATCGAAACTAAAATAGTATATTGTTCTGCTTGAATTGTAGCAGATTGTCGAGACAAAGGCGCGTTTAAGAGCGGTGGACTTCAAAATTTGAATTCATTAAAGTTCATTTAATAAATAATCTTTGTCGATTCGATAAGCACTGATAACAGAAGTAAATTATTGTTTTAGAATACGAGCTTTTATGGAGAAATTTATTGATTTTATCAAAAATAAAGCAACATATAATTAATTGGTGCTTCGTAAGTTAATATTTTTTTTATTACTAGATATAACCTACCATTACTTTTCTAATTAAAATAAATCAAAATTGTAACTTAATTTGGCTCTCAGTCACTCTCGCTTCAGCTTAATGCCTAGAGCTGGTAAAATCTTCTCGGCTCACGTCTAAAGTTCAAAAACTGTAATCCGTAGTCTGAAAGTGTCGTCAATTACATTTTGTTTACTGCAACGATGCATGTCGGTGTCCAAAACTCTTTGAGTTTTTTATCACCAGTCAGATGCTGGAAGCCTTAATTAGAATCAATGTCAGCAAATTTAATTACATACTCTAGCATAAAATTTACACGAAAAAGGCTACCTGTAAACTGTTTACAGTTAATAATTATTTTTAATCAATGCACTTATTTTTTAGCAGATTCCCGGACTCTACGTAATTATCGAAGCAATTTGGGTGGTGTATCTTTCAAAGGGTTGCACAGGTCATATTCACTTCCATATAATATTCTCTATTTTACACACAATGAAAAAGTCAACTTCGGCCTTTACAAAATTAAACACGAGAATACTAATCGTTACATTTTAGACAAACATATTTAACCATAAATTTGTTTATTTAAATTAGGGTTGCGAGGTTTATATATACACCATACAACTGTATAGACATTTATCAAAATGGTTAATCATTGTATAAGATAGCAAAGAGAATTCATCTAGGAGACCGGTTTCGTCTCAATAAGAAACTTATTACGTAATGTGCAGAATTTTACCATGTCAAGTTTGCTTCAGAGTCTGGCATACAACACACATTTTTCAGCTTTATACTATCTTATATATATTTTGTTGGCATTTCCGTCATGTGGGGTCAATGTGGCATGTACCCAGAACTGCAGTTCCAGCCAACCACATTATAGAAAGGACACCACACCTCCCGTGGTGATATTATGTTGAATGTTTAAACATTTGTAAAAGCATTGATTGTGTGGGTGGTTATGTCAAATAATTTCAAGCTTGGTATAAAAAACAATTCAGTAATAGGAACATTTATCAGTATAAACTAAGCACTGTACGAGATAGCAAAGACTAATCAAACAGTGAATCGGATTGCACCCTATTATGAATTCATCAAGTATTGCCCAGAATTTTACCACGAACCAGGCTCCAAGCAAGGTATATTTGCTTCAGATTCTGTGAATCTACATACGGAACACAATGTTTAGTTATATACCAAATTGATTATTAAAATAAATTTTCCTTTATGTGGAGACTTCTTGGCATATCTTTTTAACTATTTGGTCTCAGACTCCCTAGTAAATGTGCCCAGGTTCGCGCCCTGCTTGCAAAAAAATTCTGGACGTTACGTGACGTGTTCCCAAGAAGAACAAAACCGGTCTACTGCATGAATTGCCTTTGCTACCATATACAACGCTTAGTCTGTAAGAAAAATATATATAAAATCAGATCGGTGTTTATAAAAAGCTCGCAACAATGATTAAAACAATGGTCTTTATCACCTGCACAGTCAGTGCGTACAATTGGCGATAGTTTCGTTGAGTTGTCCGAAGACTGGTTAAATACGATGGGATTGGTGTTTACTTCAAGCTCGCAAAGTTGATTTACAGAGTTGTTAATGTGCTGTAAATTGCCCTGTCTGATAAAGAATACATTAGTTTTTTTTAAATACTGCTTTTCTCATTATCATTCACTAAGAGTAAACCTATCAAAATTTGAATGTTAAGGTGTGCTTTCTAGCTAGCATATATTCATAAATATAGTCTATGATCTTTTTAATGTAAGAGCCGGCAGAAAATAGTATCCTTATAGCTTGCAGAAATTAGAGCGAATTTGTTATAACTATTTTGAGCTGTAAGAAAATAATTTTGCACAATGATGCTAAAATTAATCCGATTTTAAAATTTTGTAAAATTTGCGAAAAGTTAACTAACAGTTATATTTTCCTAAACTTGAGTAGTTGCATTTCGATTAGGCTGAGGTCCTGTTTGGAGGTATATAAACCAAAAAAATATTGTTAAAATTAATGAAGAATTAATTCTGATAATTATTATTACTATGAGTATAATTCTGATTAATATTCTAATTCCAATTATTATTAGTAGTGTTAATAATAGGAGTATTATCATTATCATTATTATTATATCGGAATTCGAGCTAGTATAAAATTCACAGTAACATTCCCATGTGTTATTATCTGAAAATAAATTCTTTTACACCATCACTGATTAAGCGGATTGTGATAATAGTTCTTTCAATCAAGTTTTCAAGATTAAGGAAAACACAAATCTAAACAGACGTACGAAATAGCAAAGCTAAGATCAGTCATATGTGTGACCGTCTTTAGCTTTAGTATGTTGTTACATTGGTTAGACACAGTGGGATTTGTGTTTATCACCAGCTCGCTAATTTTTTTTAAAGAATAGTATTTTTATTAATGCTAATATTATTGTTTCTATCATTAAAATTGCTATAAAAATTATTATTCTTTGTGCAATTAAAATGTGTAATTATTATAAAATTCGTCAGATTTATACTTCTTACCAAGTAAAGTATAAGCGTATAGCCGTTTGCCCATAGGGTTGCAATTGGTCTGCTCCGAGGGCTGATACGTTCGGTTTCAATATTCCGAATCCTGGAATTATACCACATAACGCCATATTAAAGAGAATTCTCCGATTTCGCTATATCATGAAAAAAACTAAATTAGTACTTTTTGTGATTATGTTCTATTTCATCCACAAATTAAATCTTAAATTCATGTAAACACTTACCACATTTCAAACAGCAGCAAAACTTGTGGACAAGATATTGCGCACATAGTAACAAATTTGTTCAAATAGGACCAGGAGGAAAAACCAAAGTCAGCATGACCGAAAGGTATAATTTCATGTACGTTTGTGTTTCGTGGCGACTCGTCAGTAGGCGGTGCTACTACGCCCAATATCTACTATATTTTTGCTCACGAAAGATGAGACAGATTGACGGTATAATCGTTTGTTCGAATGTGTATGCAAGCAGTAATGTAATTAACTTTATACAGTCTTTGACAATGTGACTTCAATGCGAATACACAGAATTGGATCCACCAGAAAAATGGGCAACACAAAAGCTTTAGTTGGTATAAAACTAAACGTTCTACGTATTGTGAGGCTTCGTATTCGTATTGTATGAGTTTTAGCAAATCCTCCGAGCGCATGAACCTGGACACGTCTACAACTGAATTTGGTGCTCTTAGTATTGAGCCACCCTGCCGCACACTACATACATACATAATTACTTATGCGTTTTGGTTAGTCTTTAAAATAGGTGCAGCCTATATGGCATTCCTTTAGATTTGAATTCCCAATGAGCTATCGCCAATCTGTCATTATATATCAAGCACCACTCTACAAAAGAAGCTGGTATTGGAATGAACATTTACATAATAAAACGAACTTTGGTTGCGCGGGCTGTGATAACAATTAATTTAATCGACGTTGCGAGCTTAATATAAACAGTTGGTAGTTATGTGACTTAGTGCGTGTATTTCTGCGTGTACTCGTCATTTTTATTGTATTAAATATTGATTGTGGATATCTGGTTCTTGGTGCAATGATGTATTAAGCTGATATCAAAATTGACGATTTCCGGACAACTGATGGCACTCGTAGATAGGTAAAACCTTGATTCCTTAACATTTTCATGTGCACAGCTTGTTTTTTAATTGATTGCTGAGCTCTCATTGGTCCCGTGACTCTGAAGCCGTCCTGTCACTGCTTGTACGTAAAAGTTTTTGAATTAAGATTTTGCGAATTTGTTCCGAATTTTTCGGGACAACACTTTCAGTACCATCTACAGGATCGATGCCATACTTTCAGAAAAAACCAACCTGTGGCAAGTGATGAATTGAGTACTAACTTTTAAATACAAGCTCCATTTTCGAATAAAGAAATAATGGATAAATTTATTGGTGCATTGTTGGATACCAGATATAGGCAACAAGAGAATGATCAATCGTACTAAAGAGAATAGAGCATTTTTTACCAAAAAAAATGGCTACAGAAGAACGTTTGCTTTATCAATTGCTAAAATCCTATAAACTCCACCGATTTAAGCCACAAACGATCACCAAGATGATTGGTAAATACTCTGCACAATCAGTAGAATAACTATATCGGCGTTAAAAACATTTGAATGGTTTTCACCTGTGCTGACCAACGCGCGTTATAACTTAATCGACATAAATTGCTAACTATTACAGAAAATTGATTTTCTGTTAAAAATGTCTTTTTTTAATAAGTTTTGATTGTTACATAAGTATACTTATTTGTGTATATATAATTACTAATATAGTTAATTTAGATTGAAATTTGTTCATTTTCTTACAATACTAATGGTAATTATAATAAAAATGATGGCAATATCAATAAAGACGATAATGATGAAAATAACGATATTAACAAGAATTATCATGACTGAATTATAAATAATTATAATAATGTTTACATTTACGGGAATAATATTTTCAGCAAAATTGATATAAAAATGTGTACACATAATTTCACAAATATTTTACTCCAAACTTACTAACGTGAAGAATTCGCAAGCAGAAAGTGCAGATAATGCTGTACCAAGGGCCGAAGCCAATGCACAGCCCCAAACCATACTTACTCTTCCAAAGTGACAATCTGCAAGCCAGCCGCCGAATATTGGAAGAAAGTATATGCAACCTTTGGTATAGCCAAATAAAAGCAGAAAGGGTTGAGATATTTTTTTAAATTATAACCGTGGTTTCAAAATTTGAGACAAATAAATTTTTTGACAGAAATTGCCTGACATGAATGCATTTTGAATCAAAGTGTCGCCAGAAATATAATATTCTTATTTAGAACAATTTTATTTTATAGTCTGTTTGCCTTCCAATTTGTTCATGAAGCTACTTCGCGTTGTTTTGACGTTTCGGCCATTCTTTTCCATGGCTATCTTTAGAGTTCGTTCAATAGTCACACAAATGGTAATACAGAAAGCACAATACAAAACGCACTCGTATGTTGTTTTCTATTTATTTGCACTAAAAACGGTTGTCCTTGATCCCAAACTGCAACATTATTTATTACTATATGCGTCTTCTTGACATGTAATTTGAACTTTAAAATAAAATCCTTACAAATCCGAGTTTATCACAATTTTAAAGGGGAAACGTTGAGAATAAGGTTTACGTGAATTCACAGAGTAAACTGGACAAACATCTTAAGTAAGAAAGTTTTGTATTCTATTCCAAATAGCGGGCCATATAAATGAGTATATGAGTATGACAAAATATGCTAATACTCGTGAAATAAATAATTTTAAACGATACAGGATTTTTATTTGTGCATACAATACTGTTAAAGTAATACAAGAAGGCCCAGAAAATTCAAGGTTACAATTTCATCCTCAGTTATAAAATCCTCATTGTAAGAGACGGGATTTCCACTGAGAATTGAGCATTCTCCTTTTGACTTCGTAGATGTACTGTGGCATTCCTTATAACATGTGACATACATCGCGATTGCAGTCATGTGTACACGTTAGTCACAGTTTAGCATATTTTAGCTCGGTTTTAAGAAAAATGTTCGTCTAACTGGGCTTCTGTTATGCAATTGCATCAGTCCTTGCCGTATAAATGTATCACGGGAATATGTATATGCATATATATATATATATATATATATGTATATATATATATATATATATATATATATATGCATATATATGAGTATTACATGAACAATGCAAAAAAGCAAATCAAATCAATTTATTACGCCATGTTTTCATCCTAATTAGATAACTTAGTGTAAATAATCAATGCCATCCATCGGGTTGTTGGGACTCTCCGAATATTTTTGTGATGAATTTTTGAGTCACGCTCTGCATTTGGCTCTAGTTAACATATTTTTAACCGAATCCACCTTCTGAGGTATACCAATCTACATATTGTTCACCTGGAGTTGTAGCTAAAAAGCGATTCGAAAAATTGTGACACAAAAATAAGCTGAAGTTTGAAGATTAAGCATTTGAACTGATGCCAAAAATAAGAAAGATCTACGTTGGTCTTATTTAACGGAGAAGTAATTCCAAATTAGATCATCTTTATAGCACCAATGCAGCCAAAATCGTTTATCGATTAAATGCGTTGAGTTTCGTGATAATATACACGATTCAAGTTGCCAGATAACTGAAAAGTGTTAAACACAAATATGTTATCCTGAACTGATGATGATTTCAGAAACGTGAAATCGAAATTTCCCGGTGGAATCTACATTGCCAAGTGTTAATCCGAAAACCATGGAAGACAAATATGGATGCCTAAAATTTTACTGAAGCACAGCGTAAAAAGGTTTGAAGAACTGAGTTTTATAGATTACTGAAGAAAATAGTTTCTACAAAACCTACCGTTCACTATAGCCGGAATTTGCATCGCGATTTGTTCACTGTACTCGAGATGGGTTTTGCAGAAAATGAATAGACTTGAAATCAAACCATAGTAGGTGAGACGTTCAAAAAATGTGAAACACAAAACAACAAATGCCAGCAGATAATGCAGCTTTCTTGTTGACTGTTGCGATGAAACATTTTTCGGAAAACACTTCAAGCAAACATCAGTCTGTGATAAAGAATCGGACATCATACAGCCTTTTTAATCTGAAAACTATAAAGATAAATGTCTTGTAATTCTGATACCAAGTAGGCTACACATAAATCGTGATTTTGCCTTTGTATTTGCTTTCCTTTTCCACGAAAATGTCAAAACTGTGAACACTAAATCAAAAACATCGTGGTGTTTGTCATAATGACATTTGGTACCAAATCACATCGTGAAGGAAGTGTGTACAGAGACAAGCATATGAAATCTCATCCGAAAATGAAACGGTTAAGCTGAATTTTCTATTTGCACATCTATTTGGTTGTTTGAGAACTTATATTTTAGCTTCAATTCAATCGGTTCTGCATATTTCGAGTGGATAACACCTAAAACTGTTTGGTAGATTAATCCATTTATCATAAAATTCTTACGTACACTTAATTGAAATTTACTCTATATTGTTCAGTATAAAGTTTAGTTTAGATTTTGGACCCAGCTAAGTTTACTTGAAAAATTATGAACGCCTTTGAACTTATAGATAATCAAGTATGCATATGATAATACAGAATGTTATTATTTTGAATAATTACTTTGTTGTTATTTGATATTTAATTATTAGCTATCTTTAGAGATTTTTTAAACCTAACGCGAAAATTAATAAAAATACCAACTATTATTATTATTTGTATTATTATATTATTAATAATGATAAAAATAATACTAATAATCCTTTCAAATATTAAATAACAATAATAATAGTTTTTTATCTTTCAATAAATACAATGATTCAATTTTTGTTATAAAAACCAAACCAAAATAGAAAACATAGGATCTGAATGCGTAAGTCAATTTCAGTTTAGTAAAGCACCGTTACGACGATCGATAATGTGAAACAATAGGATCATTTGATAGGGAATATGTTTTTGGATGCAAAATGAAGAAAATGAAAGTCAAATATTCCTAGTAAATTCCTCTGTCTTAATAAAACTTTTCAAAATTCTTCTCAATTTTTAACCATCCTTTTCAACGTTTCCCTTAAATATATTTATAATTAAGCAAATCACTGTCGTATTATTTTATCTTCGTTAATTGGAAGCGAACAATATACTTTATATACAATCACCAACTAGCACAAAATTGAACTGACTACTAATTTATTTTTGTGTTTTGAATCAAGTTTGCGTAGTTGAGATAAATAAAAGTCGCCTTTGATAAACAATTGCCTGCGCTAAACAGTCGAACAATATTGCGAAACTGAATTCGTAAACAAATGATCACCAATGAAAGTCTAAACATGTCAGTGCGCGTGACCAACCAAATATTTTAATTTTTACGCCTGGTTAATTAAACTATTTGTGTTTATGTCACGTATGCGAACCTGATCATAATGGTTGCTATACCTATTCGCACAAACAGCGATTGCTAAATAAATTTAGCCTTGTTCTTAGAAATTGTGTTTTAAGTTCCAATTTGTTAAGCGTTTCAACAAACTTAGTAGAAGCCATGTGCATGCGTAGCAATTTACTGTGAAATCTACGAAGTTCCATTAGAAATTGTTCGCTAGTTTGTTCAATCAAAAGTTTACTACGGTGTTCTTATTAACTATTTCATTTCATTTTTGTATGCGCCAAAGAAAAATTGAACTATTATAAAACGAATATTATGGTTGGTATGTACTAAGAAAACAATGTTGGTGAATACAGGGGGAGAAATATTTTACAAGTTTTCGATACGACTGACAAGTTTCTAATACCGTTTGTTCTAAATGATTCACCACAAAGAGAAGAGGAAAAATGTGAGTTCTGCACATTAACACTGGCGTTTACGAACAAATTGACGAAACATCCTGTACTCAATATTCAGAACTGGGCTGTTTAAGTTATTTATTCTGCAAAATCTAGCGAAAAAGCATCTATGTAAAGAAAATTTTAAATTACCTTTTCTATGATAATAAGGCTTGATTTGATTAAATATACATTTATTTGCAATCTTACGCACATTTTATTTTAAACCTGCAAGATATATATATATATATATATATATATATATATATATATATATATTGGAGTCTGGGCCATAAATTCTGTAGCTGACCACGCCATTCTAGCATGGGTAATGGATTTACCCAAATGGTTTACGAAACTTTGTGCCTCAGTCGTTCCAGATGCGCAAAATATATTTTTCCATGATCCTCTCTTTTTAGTCGCTCTGAAGGCCTCAGCACGACTTGCACTAGTCATTAAAAATTGAGATTGGCCCCGTCTTGTACAGTATACGTTTTGAAATTTCATGTCTGGTTTCAACCTGCAATCTGATCACAGCACAATTACACACAAAAACGTTGCTCACTCATTTAAAATGGTCCATTAACATATCTTTTAAATTGAAAAGTATCCCATAATATGTATATATATATATATATATATATATATATATATATGTATGTGTGTATGTGTGTGTGTGTCTGAGTGTGCTCACGGTTGTGTTTGCCATTTGCAATTAAACGCCTCATATTTAGACTCATCGAAACCTTTTCGGATTATTGCCGAATGCTTTAACTTGGAATGTTTAAAATAAATTTGCGTAGATTAGTTTTAAACCAGCTAATCACATTTGCTAAAATTACCGTGTATAGTTGCATTGTGTGATCAGGTCCTGATGATGAAAAGGGAACTGAAGTTTTGAAGCGTCGACGGTAAAACATGGAGCCAACAACAATTTTCAATAGAGAGTACACGTCGCGTTGATGCGATCAGAGCAATGACGACAAGTGTATCATGAAAGCACTCACGTTGTGCACCTGGAGACGAGAAAGGCACAAAGGTATTTAAACGATCCAGAGCAGGTTGCCCATGGTGAGTTAACCCTTACTTTTCGAATAGAATAAAAATTTCAGAAGATATCAGACAACAACATATATGAGAATAAATCGCTTCGTGTATCTGATAATGTTTCTTTTTTTGTACATGGAAAGAGTACTATGAATTTTATTAAGCTAGCTTTCCAAAAGATATATATATATATATATATATATATATATATATATAAAAATAAAAATATATATATATATATATATATATATATATATATATATATATATATAATGTATATATATATATATATATATATATATATATAATAAAAATACTTCCATATATCTTAAATTAAATACATATTCCCTAAGCGCCATAAAGTCTGCTCAATAATGACAGATTTGGTGTCGCTACTTGGAACTTTGAGAGAGATTCGAAATAGTATGTACTTAGAAGACTGTCTCACCAAAAAAATAAGTTGTGTGCAGTAGACTGCCCAGAAGAAGCAGTGGATAGATTCCTAGACACGTAGATAATTTTGTCTCGGTTCAAGCCCTGTCTACGTAATATTATAGGTAGCTCTTGACGAGTTCCCTATAAGGAGGTAACCAGTCTACTTAATGGCAATCCTTATAAATAAATAAATAAAAATATAGGTATATATATACAATTATTTCCAGGATAGACTTAACATTGCATCATTTAGTTAAAGCAATTAATCCAGTAAACCGGACTCTTCCGTATTTGGATCTCTTCATGTACTGTCCAGAATTTGCCACAGACACGACTCTTAATGGGGTATCTTTTTTTAGAGCCCATGGGTCTAGTCACTGCGCCACTCGTTACGCATATTATACGCAAGTTTATGTCATATGCCAAATTAACGTTTTGGCTAGCATTTCCTTCCTGTGGAACCTATTTGGAATCTTTAAAGACCGGAAGTTCTAACAGGCTACCCGCGATCTTTCATTGTAAAACAGACAAACGGCTAACCAAAATACATGGGTTGTTAGATGACATACAACCTGCGCGTAGCATGCGGCACGCATAGCGCAGTGATTAGTGCCACAGATTTTGAAGCAACTGTGTACCGGGTAGAATCTTGTCCACTGAAATTTCGACATAGTATTTTAAGAGTTCCAGAAAGCGATGAAACTGTTCTACTGAATAGTTTTCCTTCGCTAATTGATGCAAAATTGCGTTTATATTGAAAACATATATAAAATCTAAATCCTGCCTTCAAACTATATATATATATATATATATTATATATAATATTTATATATATATATATATTTATATATATATATATATATATATATATATATGTTACCGATGTCAAACAGACTGAACCTGATAAACAAAATGTTCAAATAACTTAAACCGCTGTCATAATTGTGGACTCCCATAGGCAGATTCGTTAGATTAATGTGAAGGTGTTTCGAGCACACATGTAAATATCCTTGTGCTAAACACCTCACTGCAATAAGAATAACTATGTTGCCTCGCGTCCCAAATTGTTAAACAATCATTAGGTTCATGGGTAATGATGACAACGTTTTAGTTAATTGAAGTATAACGGATGGACTGGTTTATACATTCGTTGATGGTATAAGCGAAACATTGTACACGATAGCCTAGACAGTTCATTAACTGGATCTGTCCCATCCTTACTGTGACCTTAAACAGGTAAATGTCAGAATAGCCACGGCTATATCTTGAATCTGAGAGCACTGGCTTCAACGTCTTCCAACTTATTCACTTCGTCTCCGAAGCCTCACATTGAATGCAAATTTTATCAATATACCAACATAGTCTTTTTATCAACCTTTACTTTGTATCGTTTATTCCAAGAATTTCACAACGCCACAAACGATCTGTCATTATAAACAGACCGGTTTCGTACTTACTGAATAATCGTCATTTCCGCGATTTGAACCTGGGTGAATTAGCTGTGCAGGCGTGCATTCCATCCACAGTTTCGCCTTTATTTATTTAAATCAAATTTGTGGATTTGTAATAAACACCGATTTGAATACATTTCTTCAGATATACGAAATAAAAGAACCGCTGTCGCAGAAACGTGCGGACGTGTTTCTATCTTCCATGCTTTTCATCATAGCCCAACTGTAAACTGGCTAAAGTGAGTCCAACCGCAATGAATTATGTAGTTTATTTAAAGTGAGAAATGCAGCACTTGCCTTTAATGATCTCACATAAATTTTAATTTTCGCATCTGAGATTGCTAATACACTTAATTTACATTTACCTGATTCTCGGGTTGCATCTCGAGTTGTTTGCATCCGCTGTCTTCCTGATTTTTCCAGATATTTCGATCTCCGTGTACGGAGATTTTTTCAATGGAAAGCACATCACACACTTTATTGACAATAAATATGTCAAGTGAAAATTTTGGTTTAAATTGCCCCATTTATACTTATTGCTAGATCTCTTGAGCATAACTTGTTTATTTTTATATTATGTAAGTGAATGTCGAATTGATTTGTGTACATGCTGCATGTGTACACTCTTCGAAATGAGATTACAGTGATTTAATAACAAATTCTGACGACTCACTAGATAAACATAAGTCATGCCTGTGTGTATGTGTTCTCGCTTGTTTTGGATTAAAGAGTAATCAATGACTGCACGTGTATACTCATCCAAAAAAATAATGATAGCGACACCGCTAATTGCTACAACTTACTTTCAATTATTTATTGAAGTTACATCCTCGTATGTCAATATTCTGCCATGCTCTCACTTTTAACGATAGCACGATAACTATTTTGATTCAGTTTGTTTAATTAACATAAACACAAGTACATTTAACAAAGAGCATTTTACGTTAGAAAATCATTACGCCAAAATGACGTGTTTTACAATTTCTGTAGAATTTGTAAACAAACAAAAGATTAATATCTTCTGCAAAGCTTAAAACCTATTTAACATTATCTTCTTCAATTAACCAATCAATGATTGCGCAGGTGGTGGTAAAAATTCTTTAAATCTAGTTTGCGAGCTTCAAGTAAACACCAATCCCATTGTATTTAACCAGTCGTCGAAAAAATAGCTAAACTACCATCAGTCACGCGTACTGATGTGTTTCGCCCTTCCATGATCATCACCAGAGTACGACGGCAATCTGACTAGCGAGGATCAACCCGCATCTAATATAATTTTTCATATATATGCAACGTGGTTTGACCTTCGCTTGTCAGTTTGCCGTAGTACTCTGATGATGATCATTATGGTTGAAACACGTCAGTACGTGTGACTGGCGGTAGTTTTGCTATTTTGCTCAACGACTGGTTAAATAAAATGGGATTGGTGTTTACATCTAGCTTGCAAACTTGATTTGAAGAATTATCCTTTTTACGCTTTGCGCAAAAAAAATATGTTACATTCAGTCACATCAAAGAACTTCAGGAATGTTGCAATAAGGGTATATTTGTGAATGCATAGAAATACTATTGGACATACTATTCTTTTTCGCTTTGCAATGGTAAACTGAAATTTTTCTTTCTAATGGACTATTCGACTGCAGCAAAAATACTTCATGCTTGTGAGCATAATGCTGTTACTTAGACGCATCAAATTAATGTACAAATTATACCTTATATTTTATTTCTTAATTATTTATCAAATTGATAAATAAATTATTAAAATCTATCTTTTGGCAGTAATTAATCCAGACGGTCAGTGTTTCGTCTTGCCACGCTGCTACAACATTAATTTTTTTTGTTATTATATATATTTTTTACTTAGTTAATTGCTAAATCAAAAAATATTCCACCGATATTTTAGCACTGATTAATTATCGAGCTAGTAGAGTATTTTGAAAGAATATATTGAAGACTAAATGGCTACTTCATTATTAAAGTAGCCTCAGTATTTCAGTGAAGATTTTGTACTGAATTTAATTTCGTACATTTTCGAAGAATTTTGAATTATCCTAAAATTCTTTAACCCCACTACGTCTCTTTTGCAAAATAGTTTAGATAATATGTCTTCTTATCTTTTGAATCAACTATTGCATATATAAATACAATCAGTAGTAAAGTTGGAAACAATTCACATTATCAAAAGTCCCTGAATGTTCCAAAGTAGATAATGGACTGAAGCATATAAATTAATTCTTTTGAAATGCGAGTTTATTGTAATTATTGTACTCTGTGTAACAAAGAGGGCCTTATCAGATATATGAGGGTATTTTCTTTCATGGTTTTCAATAGCCTAATATGAATATAGTCTTTATATAAATCTGGAAACCTTCAACTTCTATATATACAAAGATATGTTCATGAGTAGATATTTGAGAAGACCACGAGAAAGAAAATTTTCTTATATCTGATAAAATTTCTTTTTGTTTTTGCACATAAGAAGGGTACAATGAATATAAATTAATATTGAATGCTTACATTATTACGTACTGCCGAATATACAGTATTGTTCTAGAAAAGCATTTTGAGAGAAACAAAATAACGTACATTTTTTCTCTTTTGTAATTTGCTTTCGTTTTTCTGCTCTTTTTGGCTTATTAATTATCACTCTTAGTATAATTTCTATCGTTGTTTCGAGTAAAAACCGAATTTATTTTTGACCAAAAACATTATTCCAAAATTTATAAATATTAAGCTAAACTTATAAATACAATTTGTATTCACTTTACACCAGTTAATTTATTGACTCTTTGTTCAAACTTTCATTGAGTTTATCAGCACATGTGAACCTAACTTCTCTTTAACAAAAATTGTTGCTGAATGCGAAATTCATACTATACACATAACGGAAATTTTTAATTTAAGTAGTATTTAAATGTTGAGTTTTGTAGCTCTGTGCTGTTAAATCCACAACATAACTGAAATGTTTGCATCAAGGTCTATTTTTAATCAGTAGCGACTATTCGCAAAGTCTTACCTCAAAAGATATAAAGTTTGCATGCATATTGTACAACGCATTATACACAAATTAATACCAAAATAGTATTACTTCAAAAAAATGTATGAAAAATATAAAAATAAATTATTTTATGTAAAAAATTAAATGATTAATTAATCTTCCGAAAATTAAACGAATAAATATAAGAAAATTAAATATAGAGAAGAAAAGTGAACATTGCGATTAATTTCCAAATAACACTTTTCGAAATCACGCCTTTACCTATTTCATGTTTGAAAATGTGACAATATTTTCGAGCATCAGTTTAAAAATAAAGCGTCGTTTTTTTTCTACATTGCCCAAAAATACAAATTGTACGAAAGACGCCCTATTACAGAAATGCGGAAGATCGATAAAAATAACTCCGAATGATAAAATCCATACAATGCGCATGAAAGGACAAAAAGTTATATTAAAAAGTTATATTTAAAAATTCTTCGTCGTGAATGCCGCTAAAGTTTCACCTTAGGAAGTCACTAATTTGTTAACCGAACAAAAAAAATGAGCATATGAAAAATTTATCTGAAAAGAAATAATAACAATAAGCTTACCTTTATTTTATTTTCCATATAAACCTATATTAATATTGATCATAAAGTATCAAATATATTTTCATAATTTGACTCTGCAGTAATGTACAAGCTACTTTTAATTATATTTTACTTGATTTGTTCTGCGACTTACACATGATTGTTATCAGTCACTTATTCTGTTGGAATTATTTCGTTTACATTTGTTGGTACACTTCATCGTTGCACAATTCACAACAAGTGTAAGGAGAAATAAATAAAGGAATTCTTAACTGTCTTAATGGTAACTTGGAAATCACATTTAATTTAACATGTCGCAGTTATGTAAACTATTATTTGTTCATAGCAAAATTGCTTATTCCCCGTGTGTCTAAATCTATTGCAAGTCTGTTTAAGACGGTCTAATTGTCTTAGAAATTAAATATGATACAATCTCTGTAGTTCATTGCACGTAATTTTAAAAATTCTTCGTCGTAAATGCCGCTAAAGTTTCACCATAGGAAGTCACTAATTTGCCAAAAACTCATTCAATGAAAAGTTAGCAGTGTTTATTTCAAGTCCGCATAACCGATATCGTTAAACTCTAGACGTACTTAATAGGCGGAAGAAACGTTTTCAGACTAGCTGATACTATAGTTTTTATTAAAATATCTGTAAAATTAGCTTAAAACAAACTAAGTAAATGTATTTTATTCAAAGTAGTCGAGAAATAAAAGTAAATATAAAAATATTTTTTTGTAATTTTTATCAAATCAAGAAGATAGTTTAAGTGTATTTAGAATTTTGGATAATAAGGATTTAGTTAAGAAAGATAACCAATCATCTTGATCATGATTTCTTCCTTATACAAGAAGATCTCGTGTCAATTTAACGTCTGATCATCATATTCTAATGTGTGACGTCCATTATGTTGGTAAAATATGACATCCACTACATCGAACAATCTTATACTCGAAGAAAGCTAACGTGCATTCGATGCATATTTTAAAAATGTCCTTTTCGAAAGTTGCCGGTTGCTGTCAATATTCAATCCACAACGCCTGATAAAATTCTTACTGGTTTATGTTACGGCATAGAAAAAGAAATATCTGGAAAGCAGTCGTGCGTGGTTTTGATAATATGCTGCGCAATTCCACAGATATGTTTTTTTTATTTTACTCGACACGGTAGTTTAAAATATAATTCTATTATATGCGTCCTCTTCAAAATGTAGATTAACCAATTTGTCAACTATTGAAAGAAACCGGGAATCATTCTAGTTTTGATTTAAATTTCGAGAAACTACTAATATCTGCAGAACTGAATAGAACAGATCTGTTTATGGGAAATTGTTATTTTAAATTTACCACACAAGCATCCGATATGTTAGCACATTCATTTTCTGAAGTAAAACTGATGTTTATAATACCTTCGTGGTTAGGGACTAAGAACCTGCTTTCGAAAACATGAGCAATGTCGCAAAGGTAGCATATTTATTGCAATAATATACTCAATTGTAATGTCAAAAGTTTACTCAAAGCAAAATTATCATGAGCCACACGTACTTCCCGGTTACGATCATCTATGATGTCAAATAGTGCACGAAGATAAACTGACTATCGAGGGTCAATCCGCAATGCACAAAAAAGGAATGCAAAATGTAGTATGCAGCTCTCATCACTAGAAGCCTTGCGTACATTGTACTTGACTGGTAATGCCGACTGCACAGTTTCTATGCAGTCATGAATATTACCTTTATGCAGCTTTAGCCACACGTATGCAAACTATAAAATTAAACAAGTATTGATTGTGCGAGTAGGGATACCAATTTTTTAAATCAAATCGACTATTAAATTTTGCTTTTCCTACACATGCATTGCGGTTTAATTATCGCTGTATGCATTGCCGTTTTATTCTCGCTAGTCAGTTTGCCATTGTGTTGTGATTATGATAATCGAAAGTCGAAACGTGTTAGCACGTGTCACTGACATTGGTTTTGCTTTGTGCGGATGGTTAAATACAATACAATATATCAATTTTACAAAATTGATGCAAAGAAATTTTATCTCCAACCGCGTAATTGTTCATTGTTGTATATTTACTCAATTGAAGAATATACAAATCAAAACTTCAGTTCAAAGTATAAATTTTTCTTATATTTAACATTTACTTCTTCATTACTGTTTAAGAATTCAATACGTTAGTGACCAAATATTTTCACCAGTGATTACACAATGTTTCAAGTATGTAGACTTACAATTCATCCAGTGAATGGAATAGAGCATTGAATATTAAAAATATTGGTTACATATGATAAACTTTGTAGGTGTTTTAGGTTTTTCGTAAAATTTTGGCGCAGATGATACAACCAGTCCATGCTAATCTCGCAACATTTAATGATATATTTCAGTTTATTACCTTCAGCACAAATAACCTTTTAGGATGTTCCCCATCTTTTTATGTTCCCATTTGTCGATTATTACATTACCTTTACATTTTTCACGGCGTTATATATCCATGTTTGTATTTTTGCTGATATCTGTAAGTGCATTTTACTGTTGTTTCCCCCAAAAACATGCTATTCTTTGCATTTAAACGATTTCAGAAAAGAGGCCTGATCAGCTTTAGTAATTTTAAACCCATTTCATACTCCCTGGTAATTGGTTCTAACTCGAATGATTTTTCAAACCAGGAATTCCGTAATCTCAGTTCATTCCCAGTGCCCCCATTAGAATTTAACGGAGTTCTCATATCAATAGATTAAACACACGTTTGTTAAAACCACACGGCATATAACCATCAAAACAAATGCCTTCTAATTACTTTTCTAATTTTTTCCTTATGCCTCATTTGCCGCCTTTCAAATTAGCCGGATAAAAATCAGAAACTGTATTCTTACCAAATAAATGAGCTCATCCAATGCAAATATACACATCCGATTCTTGTGCGCAACAACGCTACATCTTAGTTTAAACAATAAGTTCTTGAAGACGCCAACCTCGCAAGATTTCTTTGATTAACCCTCAGTTTAGACTTGCGGCATATGTGCACAAAATATTCTAGAAAACATAGCAGTTTAACTCATTGGCGTGAATACTTCTATCACAACGACGTTATATGCATTCTACATTTTATATTCTCTAATTTATCCAATTTCCCGAAAGGTACTTTTGTAACGCAAATTATATTAAATTTTGAATATCTTATCTATATCAAAGATTAATTATTTTAAAAATTTAATATTTTTATGGATATTTTCTAATATATTGACAAATGAATATATAAATATATTTTCAAATAGCGAAGAAAGTATAAACTTTAAGCAATGAGAGACTGTGCAAAAAAGCGAAAATCCAATTACTCACAAGAATCATCTCAAATTCCACCTCAATTCTCGAAATTGTCTCTTATGGTGACATAAATCAGGTTGTTATTTGTTCTTCAACATTGCTTGGAAAATGACTAAATTTGCTATTGCATTTATGTTTCTTAAATGACCTATCTAATGAAAATGCGTAAGAGGTGACAATAACCTGGAGTGCAATAGAAGACGTGAATTCAATATTCGATTTAACACAAACATTTCTATTACAATGAACGTTTATTACTCCACTCTCGTTCCTGATTACGTTCAACAGCTGGTTTCAATAATATCTATCGAAGGTTTGTCTTTCGGCTCGATAGTGGAAGGGTGACTTTGCATCATCAACATTGGATTGCCCTGCGTGTTGCTTGCTCGATTCTCATCTTTATTGAAATCTTCCGTTTGCAGTTGATCACATCAGTTGCTACCGATTGCGTTTAAATATTCTGCCATTTTTACCTGATCATTTTCCTTGTCCTTCAAATCTCGACAGACCAGTGGGTCATTACTTGAAAAGCAGCCGCATAACATTGTCACTATAGTTTGTAATGCAAAAAACTGCTAAAATGTAAATACTGTGCAGACCTGGCCAATCTTTAGTAAATTCTTCTTCTGAACTTAACCAATAACGTCCAAGTAGAGCAGTCAAGCATTATTCTGAGTTCCGGCGTGAAAAGAAAGATATATTTTGCTTTCTTGAAACTGCGACCCGACTTTAAGGCGTACGAGAACTCCACAAGCATAATGTTTACGTTTATTTCACTTAATGATACCAACCACGATTGGTGTATCCTCTAGATGACCAACATCAATCTCCTCGTCACCACATCCTCTAGCTATTTCAGGATGCCTCCAAGACACTAAGCTATACATATTTCATTCGCAGTATGGTTATGAAGAGTTCGAACTACAACTGCTGATGCTTTAAATCAAGTTTGCGAGCTTGAAGTAAACACCAATCCCATTTTATTTAACCAGTCGTCGAACAACATAACAAAACTACCGCCAGCCGCAACTCACTGACGCGTTTCGACCTTCCATGATCATCATCAGAGTACGACGGCAAACTGACTATCGAGGATCAAACCGCATTGAATATATATGGATATCAAATTTAGATATGCGGCTCTCACGACTAGCAGTCTCGCATACATTGAACTTGACTGGAAATGTCGGCTGCACAATTTCTATGCAGTCACGAACATTTAATGATTGTCGCTTTCGCCACATACATATATAGGCAATACAATTTAATAATAATTGATTGCGCGGGTGGTGGTAACAATGCTTTAAATCAAGTTTGCGAGCTTGAAGTAAACACCAATCCCATTTTATTTAACCAGTCGTCGAACAACATAACAAAACTACCGCCAGTCGACGACTGGTTAAATAAAATGGGATTGGTGTTTACTTCAAGCTCGCAAACTTGATTTAAAGCATTGTTACCACCACCTGCGCAATCAATTATTATTAAATTGTATTGCCTACAACTGCTGATGGTAAAATAATTAAGTATAACAATTGAAATATAACGTCAAACGTTGTCTCATTGGAACACCTTTGAGCAATAATTTCGCTAGTAAAGACACTCTTACCTAAGTCTAATGGATATCGTTTCACTTTAGCTTTATTTTATAAGCAAAATTTAGTATAGAAATTTTAATTAATTAAAATTTTAAGTTATTCAGACGGTATACCAAAAGATATTAAAATTTCTGATAGTAGACTAAACTCAACGCAAATTTATTTTGCTACGCACGAAATATTAACATTTTCGTTTCAATGGAACTTATAAACAGGTGGTGTAGATGTCACACATAAAAGACAATTTTTAAATTGTAAAATAATCATTAATTTCGTAAATAGTGATAACAAGTCTTTAAGTAAAGGTTGCAAACTTGACATTATCACCCATCAATGTTATTTAACCAATCTCACATTAAAAAAATTACAGCCAGTTTCAAGTAATGACGAGTTTCGACCTTCCACGATCGTTACCAAACCACTGATTTTTTGGAAAGACTTCGGAGAAATTTATCGGCATCCTAAATATTTGAAAAAACAACGATTAAGTTACACTCCTGTGTTATACATAACATATATCAGACAATTTTTAAGCTCCAAACTACTTAAGTTTTAATTCATTGTCAGTGCACAATGACGGACTAGCAAACATGGATCAAACTAGAATATAAGATATGGAAAATGATATACGCGGTCCACACTCCTAGAAGCTGATGTTGCCTTGCCTTAAAGCTGACTTGGCCATAATAGTGTTATGTAGTGCTTTGGTTTGCCCCCAATGTATCTAGA
Organism: Eudiplozoon nipponicum; assembly: GCA_029291075.1. NCBI lineage: Eukaryota > Metazoa > Platyhelminthes > Monogenea > Mazocraeidea > Diplozoidae > Eudiplozoon > Eudiplozoon nipponicum. Next base: position 87,170 of record JAQBSW010002855.1, read on the forward strand.
TAAATATAATTATAGCAACAAGGTACTTTCTCTCTCTCGCGCGCCTGCGTAAAGCTCACTAATAATATGTGTGCCTAAATTCATACTTTTTCATTATTTATTAAAATTTTCTTGTTTTTTTTTTGTTTCGCTTCTTATGGTTATATGACAGTGAAATCTTAATTACTATTGACATTTGTATGACTTTGCGTGATGATGATGATAATGATGATGATGATGATGATGATAATGATGATGATGGTAGTGATGATGGTGATGATGATGATGATGATGATGATGATGATGATGATGATGATGATGATGATGATGATGATGATGATATGATGATGATGATGATGATGATGATGATGATGATGATGATGATGATGATGATGATGATGATGATGATGATGATGAAGTCTTTCATACATTGTACGTATGTAGAATTATCGGAAAAACATTTTCTATGCAACCACACAGAAATCATTTCTACAATTTACGCCGCACATGTATAAGTTATACAATCAATCAAGTATTCATTTCGCGGTTGGCGATATCAACTATTTAAATCAAGTTTGCAATCTTAAGATAAACTCAAATCTCGTCTTATACACCAAATCGACAGCATAGAAAAACTTATGCTAGTTGCATAATTAAATTTTACAAGGATTTAAAATATGGTGTTGTCATACTCTTTAGTCTTCAAAGTAAGCAGCAGTCATGAAATCTTCAAATTTTCGAAACAACTAATAGAAATACCAGTTTTATATTGGCAGAAACACGACGACTCTTTAAATGAGTAGGTTGCGGTACAGAAATAAGAAGTTTTCGATTAATAAAAGATTTATCATAACCTAATTGGTTTACAAAGCATTCACATTAGAACTGTTTCGTGAAATTTCAATAAAATTTTAAAATGGTTTATGATTGTTTTGTGAAATTTGAAAACTGGTTAGTCAGAAGTGGATAGCTGCTGAATAATGAACACCAAGATATTCATACCTTATCACATGTAACACCAATGTGGGTGAATGGTTCTTCTTCAAAAACACAAAAATATTTATTTCCCCATATTAATTTAAAAACTACATTTAAAATTACACAGTAGTGCTTTTGCTTCATCTTTTCAACTTAATTTTCTTGAGATATGAACAAAAGTATACAAAAGATAAACAAGAAGTTATGTTGGTATAAAAGAACAGTCCACGGGAAAAATACACAAAGATATATATATATATATATATATATATATATATATATATATATATATATATATATATATATGTATATTAATAAAAATGTCGAAAGAAGGGAAACGTATCTAAACGCAATTTTGCATGCAGCTTTGTAAGCCCCAAGGCAATACGAGTGCATGAACACATTGTTCTTGCTTGCGCAGTTCTGAACAAGGTCGCCTTATTGTAATAGCTACAGATAGGGAGGCATACCAACACACCTAGCTTTTATTATTATAATCAAGTTTGCGGTCTTGATTTAAACACCTGACCCATTAATTACTTACATATGTCAGTATAAACTAAGAATTGTATAGTGTAGAAAAGGCAATTCATCCTAGCTTTTATTAAAACTGAAAAGCACTTTGTTGACATGACGAAATTTTTACTTGACACGAGATGTTCAGTTTTCCTTTATATTTGTAGTGAACATTCTTGGGTTTCATATTAACAGCACAAACATTCACAGCACATTTTATTGCAATTTCAGGTTTATATCTGTCTGTAAAATGTGGTGGGTAACCGTTAATGATAAGAGTGGTACGCACACAATCCAACACAGTCTGCAAAGTGTCTGACCACCAAATGCGGAATATTGCTTAAAATGCGTAACGTCCTTTTACAAAGTGAGCGTAAGTCAGCCTTTTCTTCCATTTCAACGGGAAGAAGCTGTTTGAATGCAAATATTGCGCTGTACATGTTTCCTTATTGAAAACTTACATGCGCACTGTGACATCAGTTCTAAGTTTGAGCAACACATCAAGAAAAGCTAGGGTATCGTTCTCCTTGTTTTCAATTGTAAATCTAAAATTCGCATACAATTCATTGAATTTATTAAGTATCTTTCCGGCATGCTCATGAGTATCACAGACCAAATATATATGCCATCGACATAACGGTTGCATGGTTTCACTTAACTTAATAAATCAATGTTATTTCTTTCCAATATGCACATAAACACATCTGCCATGATGGGGCCACAGTGGAACCCATTCATAGACCATTTCTTCTCTCTGTACGGTTGACCATTAAATATAAATTGAATATCCGAACAGCGTGAATGAAGCAGCGTTCTAACTGCGCTTCACTGAGTTCAAAATTTGGAAAATAATCCCGGGACATAACGACATAAAAACGCAATAGGCTCCTTTAAAGTAACATTAGTAAACAACGACCCAACATTAAAAGAGCACACCCAGTGATAATTTACCTTCAATTTATCTGCGTTTGCAACGACTTCAAAGGATTCCTTCAAACTTTTCACAAAAAGATGACTCCTCACATTATTTAAAGGGTTAGCCAACCGTTTCAAAAATTCATGCGTTGGCGTATTTTGCAATGTCGCCATTGGTCTCAGTGGAAGGCTATGTTTTTTTTCATTTGGTAATGCATAAATTCGTGGTATTTGTGTTTCAACCGGCCTCAGTTATTTGTGTTTAGTGTGTGTGATCCGTCCGTCCTGTAGAAGCTAGGGTAACTCCGTTGTAATGACTATTTATGATTTTTTCGTTGCATCACTCGTAACATTAGCTTCAAATTGTGCACCAGAAATCAAACAATTCACTTTGTAGACATAATCATCACAAGCCATGACAACCACGCCAATCCTTCGTTTGGTGAAAGAATAACACGACTGTGGCCCTCGGCCAATTCTCGTAACGAAGCCATGTGCACTTTGCTCAACGGAGATTTCATTGACTGTGACAAATTTTGACATTGGTGACAAATGTCAACAAAATTTACTTTAAACCAATTTTTGCTGTCATCATTATTCTCTTTTAAACCAGACAACTGATTGAATAGTGATTCATAATTTGTTTCCGTTTCTACATGATCCCCTCTACCCGGAATGCAATTTTTTTCCATAATCGAGAGCCTCACATTGTTACGAAGTCAATTAATTCTTGGATAAATTAATCACAATTTTTTTCAGACCAGGCAGTTTGGCATGAAGTGAATGCTTCACATTTTTGATAGTTGTTTCTCCAGTTTTTGCAAACAGACGAAGTTCATTAAAACATGAGATAAATTTCCCAACTGTGCGTGGATGTGGATTATATTCTCTCCTACCTTTCTGCATTAGAAAATTCCATCGATGAAGGGTTTCTCTGTTACGAGGTAAGCCTAAATTTTCAGCTTCTTGATACACTACCTTACTTGGAAGCAATTTCAATAAATCGACTTTGTCCAGAACTGTGCAAGCAAAAACAATTTGCTCGTGGAGTGACTTTACTATAGGTCTTTCAAGGCCCAATGTATAACTGTTTGTATTTTTCTGTTTTGGACAAACATATTTAAACTATATATATATATATATATATATATATATATATATATATATATATATATATATATATATTAGTGTATGTTAAACGTAGGCTTTTCGTCTACAAAAACATAACTTCCTTTTTGTTTTCTTTAGTTCGTATCTCTAGTAAATTCAGTTGAATAATGGAGCGAAAGCACTGCTGTATGATTTTGAATTCATAAATGGTATTATTCATATGTAGCCTTTTAATTGATTAAATTTATGAAAGAGAAATTTAGATCCACAGATGGTTATAGCTTTTCTAAAGACAGCAATTTATTTGAACTTTCCATTTTAGGGAGGCGGCTGTTTTTGATGTAATGAAGAAGGAAGTAGAAGTGGTGTTAGCACAACCATTAATTTCCACCTCAGATATGAGTTATCAATATAAATGCCTAAGTCTACGATCAACTAAGACATGCTGATTGGCCAAACTGTTAATCTCTAGTAGGAAAACGCAATAAATTACAGAAACCTGAGTGAAAACAAATGGAGAATTCACGTGTTTAATTGCGCAACAAAGAATCCAAATACCTCAAGAAGATTCACTAAATTTGACTATTAAGAAGCGAAAGTACAAATAAATTAGAAATTTATGAGTATCTGTGTAACGGACACTGATAGAAACTGCAACCACACGAAGATAACTCGTCTGACTTCGCACTGAATGCATGGTAACTTTCTTCCAGTATGTTTTTTCGGGGTAGAAGGTATCATTTTTTGCAAAGTAATGTAATACACTCACAGACGTTAACTTTACACGAGATCTTTAATAAATAATATATCATGGTCTAGATTAATGATTATCTTTGTTAGCTAAATCCTTATTATCCAAGGTTCAAATTACAAATGTACTAACTCCGAATTTTTGATAATAAGTAAAACAATACTTGTTTATAGTTACCTTTAGTTTTCGACAATTTTGATTAAAAGGCATATACCTAGGTTGATTTAAGTTAGGCTACTGCAAATTTCACAGATTTTTTTAGAAACTATAATTTCAGATGATCTGAATATGTCTCTTTTGCCGAATAAATGCGTCTAAAGCTTATTAGAATTGGTTATGCGGACTTGAAATGAACACCGCTAACTTTTCAGTGGATGAGTTGAATTGATTTGAAGCTTCTTGGCAAATTAGTGACTTCCTATGTTGAAACTTCAGCGGCTGTCACGACGAAAATTTTAGTTTAAATTATGTGCAATGAGTTACGAAGATTGCATCACATTGAATTTCTAAGACAATTGGACCAACTTAATCAGGCTTTCATTAGATTTAAATGCACTTGCATTAAGCGATTGTGCTAATACCACGTTACACGTGACATCACTGCGACCTGTTAAAGTAAATGTGATTACCGTACAGATACCATTAATATGATTGGTCGATTAGTCAACTTACTTTTAGATATAAAAATCTGATCCATTATGTACATACATATTATGCATTGTATATTGTGGTTAAGGCAATTCAACCAGTAGATCGGTTTCGTCCTCATTGGGAACTCATCACGTACTGTCCAGAATATGCTGCGGACAGGACTCGAACCTGGGCCCGAAACCGGTCTACTGGATGAATTGCCTTTTCCACAATATGCAATAATTAGTTTATACTGACAAATGTATGGACATAATGGGTCAGATGGTTATATCACGTTCGCAACCTTGAATAAAAGTAATTATCACCGCTCGCACAACCTTTGCTCGTTTAATTTGATTGGTCAACTTGTTAGAATACCTCTGAGGCATTACGTAAACAATTTATTATATGTCGGCAAAAATTTATTATTTATTATTTGTTAGAACAACACCAAAATTAGACATGTTAAATTTCATTATTTCTTTATTGTCGTCTTCCACATATTTCGACGTTTGATAAGTCCTAAAACCAGGCCTTACTGTCTGTAGTCTATTTAGACTCGTCGTCAATTTAATTAAATACTGACATTTCATGGTGATTTTGTTTAGTCGCGATTAGAAAGAAAATTTATGCTACCATAATAACATTTGAAATAATAATTTTCCGTCTTTTAAATTGGATCAGAGCAAAGAGTTTAACGGCAGCCAATTTATAGTGAAACAATTTCGATTTTATCGTCTAACTCAGGGTAGTTTAGCCAAACAATTGCTTTCGTAAAATGCTAATTCTTTCCTAATTGCGCAACTCGTGCATAGCAGAGGTTGTTATTTATAAAGACTATGGCACACGACTTCTCCTTCTCGGCTGCTTAAACAACACTGTGTATTTACCTGATCGAAAAACGTCAAAAAGAACTCTTTCATCGAAACATCAATACTGGTTTCCTTTAATCATGTTTAGTGATCATTCATGAAGTTGAAAGTTGACAGGAGTGCATGATTTATATTCAACTTTGATAAAAATTTGAAGTTGTATACTAATTGTAATAAATAAATCTATCGATGCCTAAATTGTTTAATATCAGTTATGACAAATTTACGGAATTTAAGCTTAATCTAACTTAAGCAGAGTATCAACTATTCATGAATATCTAAAATGTGTCGAATAGGTAGACCTAGTTATCATATAATATATATCAAATTATTTCAGCATTTGAAGTTGGCCGATAAACACTTAGCTATATATATGTATATATATATATATATATATATATATATATATATATATATATACATATAACTGAATACCGTTTCTCGGCTGGCTTCAAACACTGAAATGGTTTGATACGATTGAGACCCGCCCGTTTACTGTTATATGACCAAAAAAAGGCAAGGCGTCAAATATTAGATGATAATTACTTCAGACATTATTCAATTTACGACGATGTCAGTATGATTGATGTTCGTAATTGTTCACAAAAACCGGTATACAGTAATAAGACAAATACACATCAGATTCAATTCCTAATAGTTATATGACATATCCAGAATAAAGATAACGCTAGGAAATAATGACAAGGAATTGTATAACAAGCTCAACCTAAACATGGAAGTTCTATAATAATTACATAATTAACAAATATGAAGACTATGCTTAACTTCAAAAAATAGCTCTAATATATGATAATGTCGCCCAAAAATATAGTTTTATAACTGTAAAAATAAAAGACCTTAAGAAGGGCCAGTGTAAAATCTACCAATGGGGCCCGTACGATATATATATATATATGTTTGTATATATATATATATATATATATATATATGATATATATATATGTATGTATGTATATATAGCCATTTGTTGTTTCTCGGCTAGCTTCAAATGCTAAATATTTTGATATCACGATTGTTGCTCACCTGAACACTGTCATTAAATAATCTAAAATAAATCGGCAGTGTCAAATATTAGACATGCACTACTGCGATATTATTCAAATTATAATGACGTCAACATGCTCAATGTTCGTCATTGATCACACTATTAACGACTTTCGTTCGAAAAATATAATAAAAAATTAGTCAAACTACACATTAATTTCAATTCTTATTAGTTAGATCAGGTGTCTAGACTAAAGCGAACAATAGGAAAAAGACACAAGAACTCTATCACAAGCTTCACTTAACAGGCCTGGACCCAAAGACAAATTTTATGTAAATAGTTTAAATAAACGAAAAATATTGTTCTAGAATACTTACAAAACTAACAAAAGTAAAGACCAATCGCATTTTTTTAAATAAGCACAAATATATAATAATATCATACAAAATATATAGTGCTATAGAAATAACAGGTCCAAAGAAGGGTCTATGTAAAGGTACTGAAGGTTGAAGTGATATATATA
>JAQBSW010002856.1:0-62500 GCA_029291075.1 Eudiplozoon nipponicum
TATTCCTATATATTAAGAAATATAAATTGTAAAAATATAAGTTTCGTTGTGAGTTAACCTAATTTGACTTTCATGTTGGCGCACTGCTATATTTATTTTTCCAGAAAATGGCAGAACCAACAAAATTCCTTCCATTTAACGTAAAATAGCACCAAATTCCCGACTTAACTAACCTCATCCTGAATGAAATAATACATAGAGAGAATGGACGAGGAATGCACGATCGAAATGATACCGTTTTAATATATCGTAGGAATAGTGTAACTAAAATTAAATCTGAATCATAAAATCTCTTTTCAAATCAATTTTTCCGAGCTTGAGTTGAACTCCAATCTCGTTTTGTCTACCCCGTTACATAATATTGTAATTTACCGACAGTCACACTTCCGGGCGCGTTTCATCCTTCCATGAGGATCCTAAGGGGATTGCGGCAAAGTCATTGACCAGCGAGGATCAAGCAGCAAGGCAAATATATATGGAAAGGAAAATTAGATATGCAGTTCTCACCTCTAGTAGCCTGGCATATATTGTACTTGACTGTAAATGTCGGCTGCACAAATTCTAAGCTTTCGCAAATATTAACTTTCTGCAGCTTTCGCTAAACGTGTATACGCTGCGTGGATGGTGATGAAAATTATTTATCTAATAGCTTGATATACATGCCAATCCCTTTTTATTTTTAGCCAATCCCACAGAAAAGCAAAATCACTTTCAAATACATTTACTGACGCGTTTCATGCCTCCATGATCATCATCCGAATACGATAGCAAGCTGACTAGTGAGAATCAATTAAATACTGTTTGTTGCGAAGAACTAATATATATGCAAGTATGTATTAGGTTTTGCGAACCTAGTAACAAATTAGTTCAGTTGTGACCAGAAGGATAAACCAAAGGCAGCACGAACGGAAAGTATAATCTCATGCACATTCGTTTCATGCTTACTGGCGACTCATCAGTAGGAGCCGGTATTACGCCCTTTAACCACTATATATTTGGTAGAAGAATGTGGAATAATAGGACGGTACAATCTCCTAGACGAATGTGTAAACCTGTAATAGTGGAGCTAACATAATCTAAAGTCAACGACAATACGACTTCTATGCTAACTCACACTATATAATATATATACCGAGTCTGTAAAGGATACTAACACTATGGCCGTTGTGTTAGTAACTGATACCTTTTTTGAAATCGATGAGTACCGGATACTAACACTATGGTTTCGAGTCGGTACATGATACCAACCTGATGGATATAAATTTATGCTAAAGTTCACCCAAATTGAGAATTACAACAATTTCCGAACCCCTGTTACTCCAGTTAAACCATACACTCTGGCCTTCATCGATATCAGTTATCACATTTCGCGGTAAGCATGACATCATTCGATTCAATATATTACAGTTAAATAATGTTTGTTGCGAAGAACTAATATATATGCAAGTATGTATTAGGTTTTGCGAACCTAGTAACAAATTAGTTCAGTTGTGACCAGAAGGATAAACCAAAGGCAGCATGAACGGAAAGTATAATCTCATGCACATTCGTTTCGTGCTTACTGGCGGCTCATCAGTAGAAGCCGGTATTACGCCCTTTAACCACTATATATTCGGTAGAAGAATGTGGAATAATAGGACGGTACAATCTCCTAGTGAGAATCAAACCACAACATGTGTATAAGTAAAGCGGCTGTCACTTCTAGAATTCTAGTGTAAATTGTGCTGCACATTATTTATGTAGTCACATATATTAACGTTTCGCCGCTGTTGCCACTTTAGTATAAGTTATAATATTAAAAAAGTATAGGCTGTGCGTAAAGGAGAGTAGATACTGAAGACCCTATATTTAGTCCTACCCTTGCCGCTATGGAGATTCCTAAAGTCTCAGCGGATAGCACGCGTAGGGTTGAAGTCTTCAGAGTGAGGGGATCGGTCAGATTTTATTTATCAAGAAGACCGACTCGTCGCACACTGGAGATATGCAGTGTATTCAAAGTTTTACCGAACAACGAGTGCGATCGTATAAGCCATTCATATTAATTTGTGATATGATAAACTTGATATGGTCTTGAATAACTAATAGCGAAATGTGAACTGTGGATTTATAACCAAGAATTTGTGATAAAAGTTAGCGAAGAGTTACTGATATGAACATTTTTTCTGTTGAAATATATATGTTTGAACAAATTACTTAACGGCTTGTAATGTAAAAATCTATAAATAGAGTTAAGTAATATATAACAGTTAGATACTGTTTGTTGCGAAGAACTTATATATATGCAAGTATATATTATGTGTTGCGCAACTAGTAACAAATTATTTCAATTACGTCCGGAAGGATAAACCAAAGACAGCATTAAAGGAAAGTATAATCTCATGCATTCGTTTCGACTCATCAGTAGGAGCCGGTATTACGCCCTTTAACCACTATATATTTGGGCGAGGAATGTGTACCGTCCTATTATTCCACATACTTCACCCAATGCCCAATTTTTCGTTAAATGTCAAACGGCATAGTTACTAGTTTAAACACTTCACAATTTTGTCTTTACAAACTCACTTCGAAAACAAACAAAATGTGTTCTCAGATGGGATATTATGCTTCGATAGTCCCACATGGATAATGCAATTTAAATTAAATACGTACTTTTAACATATGTCTTAATTTCGAATATTTTTAAATTAATGACTGAATGAAACGATGCATGTATTTTCTGTAAATTAGATCATTTTTAGACAGTAAAAGTAATCATTTAATTAAGTGCTTATTTTAAAATATAAATGGTGCTGCAAATTGCACTACTCAAAGCCAAAAAAATTTAAATAAAAATTTATTTAGAATAATATTTTATTCCGTTAGCCCGTGAGACGATTTAATAAACTCTATTGAAGCATGCCTATTTAAATTATTTGAAGATTCATTAGGAATCTGACAGACAAAGATTGATTAATAAACGTAGTTGTGGTTTCGAACTCCTTTCTGGCAGGTTTAGTGTATCTTAGTCTCAAATTGTCAAAATTATCGGTTGAGCCAAAGAGGCTTGCTCGGATGACACCTGTTTTATTTGACTGTTAAAGTAAACTTGTCAGAAATGCTATATACATTGTTGGTATTTTGTTATTGGTTCTTTTAAACATAAAATTGTCTGATCATTAGATGCAGATCACATTGTAGTCTTTCTTACAAAGTGTCAGATTTCGTAATTATTATGTAAGGCCTGTTTGCGTACAGACATTAAATAGATATTGAATGGTTTGCGCATTGTTGGCGCCTATTTATTAGTGGTAGGCAAGCACGAAACGTAATTATGAATGCGATTAGGCGTTTTGTTCATGCTGATTTTGATTTCTCCGCCATTTCCTACTTCATTCATGCAAATGAGTCAGCCGTTCATAACTGGGAATAATTAAATTCATGCTTTACCAGAGTATATGCGGCTTACCAGGTGAATGTCAAACGAAATGTTCTCAATAATTACTGATTTTCCTAATGATGCAGCTTGACAGGTATGATTGCCTGCTTTAATCATTTGTATAGAAATGCAGATAAATGGAACTGACTGTCTGGTAGTGCAGAACGAGTGCAATGCTTGCCTAGCTTAAATCACCATTATATTCATGAGTTGATCATTGAGCTAAAATTTGTGCATATTTTATGGGCTTTTACTTTAATTAATCTGTGATTTAAGTAGACCACCAAGATAGCGTTTGAGGATAATTGCGCTTTATCTATTTGAACCTTGGATTAATTACTCATTTTTTAGACCCTATTACTTTAATTGATTCATTCATTAACTTTCTGTTGAACTCTCTTGGCTAGTATGGTTTTAATTTATAGGAAATTGTAGTTTTATTTTCCAAAATTAATTCATCAATTGTCTATATATGGCCGTGGTACTAAAGCCTAGTTTCTATGAACATATACAGTTTTTCAAGAAGTAATGACTGCAAGAGTTCTACTTTGAGGCTATATAATCTAATAATGGTTTTCATTATTGTTTCTTAGTCCTAACAACAGCCACGCACAGTTTAACGAAATAATTTTGTGCGCAAATAAGTAATTGCTTTATTCTTGCCCTGTGAAATGACGTGAATTAGGGTTACCTCACTGCTGAGGCAGGATAGCTAATTTCACCAAATGCACCCTTACTAGAATCATGCCATATTGCCTAATAAAACGTTAAAAAACAAATTAAACAAGTGGAAAATTTTACTCAGGCTATTTTACAATTATGAATGGCTAGTCTCAAAATAAATATTGAGGTTTCATTAAATGGGCATACGTTGAGTAAATGCATGAGTATATATATAACTGATAGTTATATAGTTAAGCATACTCGCATTCAGATAAACTTATGTCTACGTAAAACTTCAGAGACAGGATGTTGAGAATTATAATTTTTCATGGGCCAGAATAATTTTTTTAATCTTACTATGTGAAATGATTGATACAAGATTAACCTCCTACACATTGACAAATTTTCCGTACTTCAACATAGGAATAACTTTACTTAGACATCCATCTTTGCTGTTTATAATGACCTTCAAGGTTAACCAATGGCAGAAAATATTTTCCAAAGTCTGACTAATACAACTACCTTTGCTTCAAGTCTACTAATATAAGTCTTCTTGGTAAAAATGATTTAAAGCTACAGATTTTCATTCGAGAAGGTACCTAGTGTAAGTAACTTACCTGTAAATATCCCTTTCCAATTTCGACCAATTAACAATTAATTTGAAATAGAGAAATGGTAATTTTCCTCGATGACTCCTTTCAATCTTTAATTTGATTTCTTTCACTAGCTAAGTTATGTTTGCGAAATTATCACTTCCTACTCACCAAGATTCAAGATCACTAATATATTATCTAAAAACTGGAGATACAATTTAGGTTACAAAGGTCTCTTTACTATAATTTTATTATCCAAAAAATAATAAAGAAATTGTCTACTGAAACCGACAAAGGCTAACCTAATACGAAACCTCTAATTTGCTCAAAATACTTCTAAGAAATGCGTAATTAGTGTAGGAAATACATACACGCATTATTTCCAGGATGTGCCGATACGTCATTTTACCCCATAACAATATTAATGGATAATCAACAGGGAAACGTCAAAAGCAATCCAGAGCTTCAGGTACCTGTATATTAGTGTGCAAGAATGCTACATCTAAACTCGCCAGCGAAATTATAAAAATTCATCAACGTATGATTTGAGAAATACGAATATCTTTCTATTCTATAACATAGAATATCGGACACTAAGGAATTGCCATGTTAATGCACTGTCTGCCAACCATACATTCTAGCTGCAACCGTATCTCTTTATATGCGCGTGTTGCCACGTGCCATGTCCAATTTTTCATTTAAAATTATGTTTTTGATGAATAATTTTATCTGCCCTTGAATTCTATCAGTTGGGTCTCCTGTTATTTTGTTATTTACATAATTTTAGTTAACTAATCAAATATTATATAATTAGAATCTAATTTATTCATGAGAGTCGTAGCTCAAACATTATCCGGTTTAACATATAGAAGAATGTTTGATATTAACTCATTTCTGAGACGCTGAAATTTATACTTGGCATTATATTTGTAATCTTGGTGCGCTAAATCTAGTAAGGCTGCGTCTTGTTCAAACTTTATCTTATCCTTTACTGATAGCAGTTGTGCAGTTTTGACAGCCTTCATAATTGCATCATTTTTTGGTTATCACCCATTATGAATTGCCACTTTTGCAACACTTTAATTGGTTCCAGTTGACTCACATTAATGTTCGTTACCGACAAAATTACTACAAGATACAAATAACACAGTTAAGTGTACGCTTTCTACCACGTCTAATTCTAAAGCTACTCCTTTTGCTGTTAGAATCCCTATCAGTAAACTCTTTTTTCTGTAATTTTCTGCAAACGAAAGAGTAGGTAATAAGGACATTATTTTTGCTTTATCGCCAATTAGTTCAAATTAACGTTTACCTCCATCAAAAATCATTATTCTCATTATATATGCACAATTATAATTTTTTAGAAATATATTACAAGCATTCGCATAATATGGAATTGTAAATATGAAAATTTAAGAAATTACACTATTTTAAACACAATTCTATGAATGAAGCATTCACCACTTTCCTTAAAATGTTTCGCATTGTTTGACTGCGTGTATACATATATTTTATCAACATATTTTTGAAAATAAATAAATTGTGGCCTAACTGTGTATTGCACAATTATTTCATACTTCTATTGACTACCATAGTATTGTTGAAGGTCTTATATTCTTCAGTTACTTTTCGAGATTTCATTTAAGGTCCCTTCATCATTGCTCAGCCCAGCAAACTTGTAAAACCAAATTAATGAATCAAGTGTGAAATTACATTTAAACCGTTTATAATTATCCGACTGGTTTTTCACTTGATTGGCGTGCATCCGTAAGTATGTGTGAGTGAGTTCTATAACTGCCCCGTATTTAGTTAAAAATAATTCACACACGTGTGCAGCCAACTAAATGAAACTACAGTGGCTGATTGTTAATTTAACATTTGCATTCGTCAGATTAATTGCTTTATTCTTACCATGCTAAGTGACATGATTAAGAGAGACCTCACTTGCGTGGGGGTGGAGCAATGCAAAACGAATTCATCATTAATAAAATTATGCCAAGGTATGCGTTTCATAAAGGAAACAAACATTTGTTGGCCATAAATTCATCATGGAAATTGCAAGGCACTCATTCTAACCGGATTCGGTTAACTGTACCCTTTCGGGTCTCTTCATTATTGGACAGCTCAGCAAAATTTTAAAAGCAAATTAATGAATCAAGTGTGTAATATGATTTAAACCGTTTCATTTATAGTTATGTTTAGGTAATCCAAGAATGTCTAACTTTTGTTTCACCAGATAAGCGTGTATCCGTGTGTCTGCTCGTGTTTTCTTTAATTGCCCTGTATTCAGTTAAATATAATTATCACCTGTTTGCAGCCATCTAAGTGAAACTACAATGGATGATTGGTAATTTACCAATTGCTATGGTATGTGATTCTTAAATAAATACAGAACCATTTTTTGGTCTATAATTGAGCATGTAAACTGGAAGACAGTCATTCTAACCGGATTGAATGAACTGTACCTACGTTAGATGACAATCGGCCTGCAGTCAGACTATGAGGTTGATTCGGCTGAAGGAGGACGGAGGGATTTGTGCTGAATGAAACGGGAGTTGATCACTATAACTTAAAAATAAAATAGTCTACTTTGGTGTCATTATTAGACTACATATAAGATCTGGTCAAACTGTGAGCAAAACATGATCGTTTGCGTAACAGAAACGCAATCTGCAACCACCAAGTGTTAGTGAATCACGCGTCAAACGGCAAATGCTCAACAAGTATATAACTACAAGCACCAAGTAACTTGTCTTTTATAATAAGACTTTCTATACTAAGAACCCTATGAATGACAGTTGTTCTAATTGGTTAGAGTATTCAGCAAACTGCCGACTGTACAACAATTACTCCTTTAAATTATGCGCACTTTCCCTGCAACTATAATCTACCCTAAAAAACTTCCCCTACAAAACTAATATTTTTTAATGAAACGTGTATCCAAAATCTTGTTTTCTCTCAAAAAAGAAACGCTCCCAGTAATTTTCTACACAAGATAATTTATATTTTGACTTCAAATGGGACTATTGGTTCTCCATTGTAAAATTCGCATTGACAGAAATACATACATTAAATGTTCCTTTTTTCGTATATTCTTTTACGTTAATAGTTACAGTTTAAGTAGAAATATATTATTTTAACATTTCCTTGTCTGTTTTTTGATTATTTGTATATCAGATAAATATTGCGACTGGTGCGCTTTCAAATTTATGCCCTGACGAACAACAGACGTATAAATGCGAGTTTAAAGCTGCAGCTCAACAGCAAAGCGAGGATTTCTATTGTACAAAGGCATTGAATGAAGAAATTGGCCGTTATGAGAAAAATGGGGAATTTGAACCGAGGCAGATAGGTAAGCAACACCAAACAGCGTAATATCTAGACATACAACGTGCATTTAAATACCATTACTGATTTCCTATTCCTTGCGTTCTCGAGACCAATTGTACCAGGTAGTAAATAACAATGGCAATCAATCTTGTCTATTTATTCTGACGGTGTTGCAGCTGTCATTCCTTTCGACATAAAGTTTAAAAGATTTAACGTGTTTTAGCGAATCTGGGTATTTCGAAATTACCTGATATGTACTGTGCCTCACACAGGACCAATCCCAGTTCCAAGTTTTTTTGAAAATATTTTAGATACCTTAATCGTTATCATTCACCGATTCACAATTCATCAAAAGTCTTCGAAGCAGGTTAGTCAAGTAGGTTCAATATTTCATTTAGACATTTCATCTCTACTTCTGACTAGTTAATCTCATAATAGCTAATTTCCGATTCAAAAGTTGGATGCGCATCACGAACGTGGGTTTTTCCACAATTGATGTGTACAAGCAAACAAGTTAAATTAAAGTGGCAGAATTTCAATTAATCTAGTAAGCGCGAACCTAATGTACCCTTGAGACTATAACTTTCGGTCATGCAGACTTTGGTTGATAATTCTGGTCAAAGTTGAAATAATTTCTTACAAGTTACGCAGCACCAATTCACAAAATGTATACAACTATTAAATATTTAATTGAATAGTATCCTGATAACCGCGAAATTTGATAACTGATATCGATCAAGGCTAGAGTGTATGGATTTGCTGTAGTAACAGGTGTTCAGAAGAATTTTTAGTTCTCAGTTTTGGTGAAATTTACCATACAATGAAGTCCATCGTGTTGGTACCATATACTGACTCGGCAGCCATAATGTTGCCTTCAAGTACGGACAGAACAGCCGTAATTAAGTTACCATTTACAGGCTCGGTATATATATATTATATAGTGAACTGGTTATGAAGTCGCATTTTCGAAGATTTTTTATATTAAGTTAACTCCGTTATTGCTGGTTTACACATTTGTATAGGAGACTGTAACGTCCAATTCTCCCTCATTCTTTGACCAAATATATAATGGGTATTGGGCGTAATAAAGGCTCCAAATGATGATTAGGCAGTAGGTACGAAAATATTGTGCACATGAGATTACAATTTTCATTTCTGCTGACTTTTGCTTATCCTTATGGTCCTATTTGAACTTATTTGTTACTAGGAGCGCCACACCTAATACACAACTTCACTCGATCTATACTGAGGAATGTTTCGTTTAATAACAGCTGTTATCATTTTATGATACAGGTGCACATGTCGTACATACATGTGTGCGTGCATATAATGCTCATATGTATTCAGTCAGTATATAATAAATTTATATGGCTATCAATCTAAGTGGAACGGCCTTCGATATATCTGAATTTACAATTAGAACGCGTCCAACTACAACATTAATTTCTTACATGGGTAATAGTGTAATACCAGGGCGATCACAAAGATTAGGATGGAGGAAATGCACAAAATGTCATATCGCGTTAACATCAAAATTGAGGAAAATAAAAGCTTTAATTAAAATTTTAAATAAAATTGCTGAGGGTAAAACAATACTATTATGAAAATAAATTAACAAAAGTATAATCAATATGAGCAAAATCGTAAAATCCATTTAATAAATATTGAACTTCCTAAAAATACTAATTTAGTAATACAATCCAAAAACATTTAAAGACTGAATTTTGTAAGGATTTTACTATCAATCATTGGGACGTCGTAAGAATATTTAATTCTTATCTGAGGTAAGTAACAGATGATAGAGGCCAAAGAAGATCGTGGTAATTCCTGATTCTAAATTAAGCGAGAAAATAGAGTCATTAGCATTAAAATATATTTTTGTAGACAGTACCCTACTTTTGGCACTAAAATCCATTACGAAAACAAAAAAAATTAAATTATAGCAAAACCAGTAATGTATTAAAACCCATTAAATGACTGTTGTCTCGAGTATGTTGATATAACTATGCGTCCAAACAAGGTAAGGAAGTAGAACATATAAATGCATGTAGGTATTGGAACGTTGCTAGATCTGATCTTGCCCGTCATTCAGTGGAAATTGGATCCACAATTAACTGAAATGACTGTAGATGCACAACGGTATGTACTCGTAACTGGAGGGCGAGATTGATTGGAGAAAATATCAAAATTACATTTAAGGATGATATTATGAATGAAACAGCTGCCAAAAAATTGGTTAGTTCAATTTGCAATACAGCGTTATCCAATGGCCGGAAAAGATGATTGTTGAATAAGAATCCGAAGCAAGTTCCGGAAAATGATTAATAAATTTAGATTAGGATGTACCTATTGCTGGGCCTATCATTGGGCCTAATATCCCATGAATGTTTAATCGATTATTGCTGGTACACGCCATCTATTATTCCTATTTTAATTTATGTTTCTTAGTTCGAATATAATTATCATTTTCCATTTATTGTTTATTCATTCGATAATTATTTTTTCTTGTTTAACCATCACATAGTTTATTTCATATCGTCACTAAGCTCCTTATTTATACCAAAGTTGTTTAATATTCGTGTTTTGTCTTATCCGTACCCTATTTATTGAGAACACTCTGGCATTACATAATTTCAAATTTGGAGAAGAAATCACACGTAATTTCACCATACGTGGCATTTAAAATAATTAATAAATGCGATAACAGAAAGGAGTTAGCTACATAAGATGCTTTATGTATAAGCAAATTGCAGTTGGATTTATACAATCAGAAATCGCATGTTTGGGCGTTGAACTTGAACTGAAGGTGATGAACGAAATTTATTGATTGTTTCCTTTCAGTCACACCCTATCCAACGTTTACGTTTATTCTATTTTGTTTGGCATATATATATATATATATATATATATATATATATAATTATTGATTTCATTTGTAGAAACCGAGGAAGAGGCACTTATGGTGTCTTTTGATACAAATTAAATTTTTTGCACATGGAAAGAGTTCTAAGAATTTTATAAGGCTCATATTCCAAAAGAATAAAATAACTAGTCTGAGGCATAGCGACTGCAGCTTTACTAAGATTGATGTACATGTGTTTGTCAAAACACATTCAGGTAAACATTGCTATTTTCTAGGATAGATTACATCGCATTAAAATGTATCTTGCTTGTAAAAGACGAGTTGTGACCTTATTCTCTGAACGCTATTGCGAAAACTACTGTGGAGTCAAAAGAACGCTAGACATATTTTTATGCGTTTTCAACAGAAAAGCCAGAATAGTATGCGAACATGATGCCTATTTTAGCCGAGAATGCTCCATTTGCCTTATCTACGTCTTAAATGAATACAAAATAAAATACAAAAACATTGAGTTAACATCATTGTCTGTACAAATAAACATTCTGACTGTGGAGTTAGGTCAATTAAGTCTCGGCTGGATGACACAAGTGTTATAAACTTTGAGGGAGTCCGCATAAACAACCAAACCATTATAAGTGAAGTCAACAATGGAGACTGCGCCCAAGGAGTTTTTTCGACCGTCGTCAAAATTTGAGCCCATATTTACAATCTTGGTTTTGTTGTGGTGCAAAATCTTTGAACCCTCTGTTCGAGCGCAAGACTTTTCATTATAAGCACCTATTGTGTGCGTGGCTGTCCAGGAATTAGTTGACCAGACAGTTGTAGTCCAATTTGAATTGCCGATCGACCTGATGTATAGAGAATATTAAAGACGAGTTTTGGATCACTTCCGAGCCATGGCTCAGGAGATGTTTTAAGAGTAGTAATACCGCATGAGATGTCATCTGATATCATGACATGGTGCCTTTCCAAGTTAACTGAGTCTTTTCCCGAATTGCATCCGCATGAGGCGATTATGCTTTAGGCTGCTGGATACTACCAGATAAGGCGCACTATCGAGCAAGCAGGGAAGCGTGGAAGAATGAACTCACGCTCTTAAAGGTTCGGCCATGATGACCACCTCATTGGCTGCCGCGATACCCCGCATACACGTAGGGATTTTTACTAAAGTTACATTATTAGAATTATTTAGCTGAAAGCCAGTAATAATGTAATTGGATAAGAGAGCTGATAGGTCGGAATTACGAATGACTTGGCTGTTAAACAGTTTAATAGAGGAAAGCAAATTTTTATCACGCATCGGAGGAGTCGAAGGTGGCTGCAAGCGAATGGGACATCAAATTACTAAAAAATAAAAATATATCTACCAAATTTCTCTCTTTGTAGCGAAAAATCAAACGCCCTTTTAGTGACTTGATTTCATTATAAAATGGGTTTAGACAATCGATTGTCAAAATAAAAGGCCGAAATGCACGAATTCCATAAAATCGATCAGCAGCCCTAAGTTGCAGTAGGAGACTAGTTGTCTGATCGGGTGATAGAAGGAATTTCAAAATCAATACAACACAAAGTCCGACAATCTTTTTGCAGCGAATGTCAAGGTCCTACCGTCGATCGCTTTAAACTGTGGCTAGAATTAAAAAGAGGTTACGAACCATACAAATTATATGGAGTCTGTAAAGGATACTAACACTATGGCTATTATGTTGGTAACTGATACCTTTTTTAAAATCGATGAGTACCGGATACTAACACTATGGTTTCCGAGTCGGTACATGATACCAACCTGATGGATATAAATTTATGCTAAAGTTCACCCAAATTGAGAATTACAACAATTTTCGAACACCTGTTACTCCAGTTAAACCATACACTCTGGCCTTCATCGATATCAGTTATCACTTTTCGCGGTAAGCATGACATCATTCAATTCAATATATTACAGTTAAATACTGTTTGTTGCGAAGAACTAATATATATATATACAAGTATTTATTAGGTTTTGCGAACCTAGTAACAAATTAGTTCAGTTGTGACCAGAAGGATAAACCAAAAGGCAGCATGAACGGAAAGTATAATCTCATGCACATTCGTTTCGTGCTTACTGGCGACTCATCAGTATGAATGATGTCATGCTTACCGCGAAATGTGATAACTGATATCGATGAAGGCCAGAGTGTATGGTTTATTTGGAGTAACAGGTGTTCGGAAATTGTTGTAATTCTCAATTTGGGTGAACTTTAGCATAAATTTAAATCCATCAGGTTGGTATCATGTACCGACTCGGAAACCATAGTGTTAGTACCATGTACCTTTTCGGTACAATCATGTTGGTATCGGTTACTAACACAATAGCCATAGTGTTAGTATCCTTTACAGACTCGGTATATATATTATATAGTGTGAGTTAGCATTGAAGTCGTATTGTCGTTGACTTCAGATTATGTTAGCTTCACTATTACAGGTTTACACATTCGTCTAGGAGATTGTACCGTCCTATTATTCCACATTCTTCTGCCAAATATATAGTGGTTAAAGGGCGTAATACCGGCTCCTACTGATGAGTCGCCAGTAAGCACGAAACGAATGTGCATGAGATTATACTTTCCGTTCATGCTGCCTTTTGGTTTATCCTTCTGGTCACAACTGAACTAATTTGTTACTAGGTTCGCAAAACCTAATACATACTTGCATATATTAGTTCTTCGCAACAAACAGTATTTAACTGTAATATATTGAATTGAATGATGTCATACTTACCGCGGAATGTGATAACTGATATCGATGAAGGCCAGAGTGTATGGTTTAACTGGAGTAACAGGTGTTCGGAAATTGTTGTAATTCTCAATTTGTGTGAACTTTAGCATAAATTTATATCCATCAGGTTGGTATCATGTACCGACTCGGAAACCATAGTGTTGGTATCCGGTACTCATCGATTTCAAAAAAGGTATCAGTTACTAACACAATAGCCATAGTGATAGTATCCTTTACAGACTCGGTATATATATTATATAGTGTGAGTTAGCATTGAAGTCGCATTGTCGTTGACTTTTGATTATGTTAGCTTCACTATTACAGGTTTACACATTCGTCTAGGAGATTGTAGCGTCCTATTATTTCACATTCTTCTACCAAATATATAGTGGTTAAAGGGCGTAATACCGGCTCCTAATGAAGAGTCGCCAGTAAGCACGAAACGAATGTGCATGAGATTATACTTTCCGTTCATGCTGCCTTTGGTTTATCCTTCTGGTCAAAACTGAACTAATTTGTTACTAGGTTAGCAAAACCTAATACATACTTGCATATATATTAGTTCTTCGCAACAAACAGTATGTAAGCTTACACTGACGATGTTATTGTATGGGCTAATACTGAACACCAATTACGTATTTGGCTTCAGAAGATGCTGTCCAAATCCGTAGAATTTCGATTACATTTTAATAGACAAAAAGTTCAGGTAGATTGGCAAATGCGGTTTCTGGGTCACTCACTCTCAGCGGAGGGATGTATGCCGTTAGATTCAAATGTACAGCCTATCATATACTATCCAATGCCCACTACTAGAAAATAATTGCGCCTGTTTATTGGTATAGTGAATTTCTATAGCCAGATCTCGCAGTGTTGGCGGTTACGCAACAACCCTCGTCTAAGTTAATTAGTACCAAAATACCGTTTCGTAGGATCAATGAGGCTTAAGGAACGTTTATCCTATGCAAACAGAAATGAATAGACGCAACTAATTTGAATTTTCCGGTAGATGTTTATTTAATTGTTAGAGACGCATCAGATTTTGGCATAGAAGCAGGATTACAAGCGGACGGACGTCCGGCGCAATAAATAAGTCGCACTCTCACTAAGGCGGGGCAAATTTTTACCGTCACAGAAAAAGAATTATTTTCCGTACAATGAGCACTACGAAAGCTTAGGTATTTTTTCATCAGCGGAGAGATATACGTATTTACCTATCATAAAGAATTAGTGTATTGGAGATCACTGGGTATTGAGAAGTAACAATATCGGTGTATCATGGCGGAGTAATGTATGTGATTTACACAGTCGATAAGTTTACTCGATGTGTCGAGTTTGTACTATTGAAGAAAATCACAACAGAGAAGATAATAAAATGCATAGAATTGCGATGGCGCAGTTGATTTGTTGCACCACAAGTTATTGTTACTGAACATTTTGCACAGTTCACAGTCGAGAGAATTTAATCAGTGGTGCAAGGACCCTGACATAAAACATTCCCCCGCAGCCTCTTACCACACGCACACTAACGCGACAGTGAGCGAGCACACCTTGGACGATGAAGGAGGCATTGCTATGTCGGTGCCACAACACCCCGGGATTCTGGACACCAATTACATTTGATCGAGCGGGTCATGCCATTCACAATATCAAAGGCTAAACGATTCGCTCTAACAACCATGGTCTATGGAGAGCATATTAGACTGTCAAGAGAACCCCTAATCCGAGGATCCCATGAGCGCTGCAACTTAGTGGATTTTCAGGAGCACCTGAATATGTGAGCACCACAAAGCGACACTCCGCGGCCATACGACCTACACTCACTCGCCTAAGGGTCAGCGACTATGTCGTGGTCGCGAAAGTCGAGCCAATGGCCTTACAGGCTGTTAATGATCACCGGTATCGTGTGGAAAGAGTGGACACTGAGCACAATACAATTTTCTTTAACATGCCCGACAGATCACGAGGTGTCGCACTTGATCGTTTAAGTGGAGTGCCAAGAACGACACCTGAGATTGGGGAAGATTTAGAAATACCTCCTTTCAGGACAAGAACGCTCCATTTGTCCTATCTAGGGCTGAATTGAATACACCAGCAAGTCCTCGCAGAAGTGCACGAATTCACATTCAGCAGTGAATATATTGATGAAAGCAGCCCTTGAGCCGCAGAAGTAAATATAATTAATAAATATATGTTCTTTTTACTAATTGGACGAGTGTTATACGAGAAAACTCCTGTAAATAATTGTTGAAAAATGAAACGTTTGTATTGAGTTGAATAAATGGCTTCTTTTGGATAGGTAAACTTTGTAAGATTATTGTCTGCTCAAATGCCACTTTGAATGCGGAGTTGGCGATAATTAAGTCTCAGCTGCACGACACACTTATACAACACTCTGAGGGAATCCGCATATTTGAACCAACTAACATAGGTGGATTCAACACCTATCAACCCAACGCAGTTGGTGTTAAAATATTGGATTAGTCGAATTTCGACGACACTGAACTATTTAATTCCGCTAATTTTTTCAAAAGAACGTCTTGTTTCTTGAATTTTAATAATTGATCGTGTTAGATTAACATATTGCCCAGTCGCTCAAACTTAATGTTACCTATTGATAATTAGGCGTAATATGAAATTAAAGACCTCGTTAAAAGCATGACTTTTTCCAGAGCATCTGTAGTAAAATAAGCACGTTTAGCAGATTTTGTTAGCTTCAGATTATTTATCTGCCAACATAGTTTAGCGTAATCCATACAAGCTGAATTCTTACTATAACATACTGTTCTGCAAAGTCAGAGGTTCACAGTGGTATCAAGTTGCGAGCTTGAAGTAAACACCAATCCCATTGCATTTAACCAGTCGTCGAACAAAGTAGCAACACTCTCGTCAGTCACATGTACTGAAGCGTTTTCACCTTCCCTGCCCATCATCAGAGCACGAGGGCAAACTGACTTCCGAAGGTCAGACCGAATTGCGTATCTATGTAAAGTAAAATTAAATAAGTGTTTCTCTCCCGCAAGCGTGATTTAAAGTATTGTGACCACCATTCACGCAATCATTGATTGTTCAATTTACAGTGAAATTCAGAACTCAGTAACAAATTAGTTCAGTTGTGACCAGAAGGATAAACCAAAGGCAGCATGAACGGAATGTGCATGAGATTGCCACTTTCTACGCTTTGATTTAATGTGAAACAAAACACCGAACTTGCATATATATTAGTTCTTCGCAACAAACAGTATTTAGCTGTAATATATTGAATTGAATGATGTCATGCTTACCACGAAATGTGATAACTGATATCGATGAAGGCCAGAGTGTATGGTTTAACTGGAGTAACAGGTGTTCGGAAATTGTTGTAATTCTCAATTTAGGTGAACTTGAACACAAATTTATATCCATCAAGTTGGTATCATGTACCGACTCGGAAACCATAGTGTTAGTATCCGGTACTCATCGATTTCAAAAAAGATATCAGTTACTAACACAATAGCCATAGTGTTAGTATCCTTTACAGACTCGGTATATATATTATATAGTGTGAGTTAGCATTGAAGTCATATTGTCGTTGACTTAAGATTATGTTAGCTTCACTATTACAGGTTTACACATTCGTCTAGGAGATTGTACCGTTCTATTATTCCACATTCTTCTACCAAATATATAGTGGTTAAAGGGCGTAATACCGGCTCCTACTGATGAGTCGCCAGTAAGCACGAAACGAATGTGCATGAGATTATACTTTCCGTTCATGCTGCCTTTGGTTTATCCTTCTGGTCACAACTGAACTAATTTGTTACTACGAACATTAGCTGTTTGTAGCTTTTGCCACACACAAATATATAGACAATACAAATATGCAATAAATGATTGCGCCGTTGGTGGTAACAATTCTTTTAATCAAGTTTGCGAGCTTCATGAAACCACCAATCCCATTGTATTTAACCAATCGTCGAACAACATAACATATTTTATTGCGACTGGCGGTAGTTTTGTTATGTTGTTCGACGACTAGTTAAATACAATGGGATTGGTGTTAACTTCATGGCCGCAAATTTGATTTAAAGAATACTTTCCGACTAATTCGAAATATTTGCGTTAATCAGCAGAGTATGTTAGAAAACTGGCATATGAGGATCTAATCGACATGAATATAACTGGTACGATAAATAAGATATGCGTCTCTCATCCCTGGCAGTAAATTGTACATGACCGAAAATGTGAGCTACCCTTATGATTTCATTGCAAATTGCTCCACGTGTATATAAGTTATGCAGTTTAAAAAATCAATTATTGCACATCTGATGAACTTCAGAATGAGTAATCGTTTCTATTTTCAATCGATTTTTAAATTGTTTGCCCAAAAGTAATGATAAACGGAAGGTTTTCATTTAGGATTTTCATCATACAATAAATCATGTTCAAATTATTCACAAAACCGTGGAAAACACTTTTCAGAGCCTGAATTTAACGGCCTCATTGAAAAGATTCTATATGAAATAATATATCCTAATCAGAGTCAACAGAACGAGAAAGTTACCCTATCATATTATTCAAAGAAGAACAGAAAACGAAAACTGATTTACATTGTGCTTTCATGGCATTAGCGAAGCACAATAAAATTTCAAATGTATGCGTCTTTTTGTAACTTCTTTTAAGGATTTAAGACATCTTTAGAAAACAAATCATTGAGAACTTCTTTCGAGTATTATTATTTATGTGAATTAATACATCCATAACCTCACATTTGTCATCTTATCGTTTGAATTGCCTTGCATTTAATTGTTATTCGTTATTATTGATAACACATGTCGCATAGAACTCGAATTCTTTGTGAATATGATAGGCAAGTTTTTATTTACTTAAAAGTATTTTGAAACTTGTTTATCAACTTAATTGAATAGAAAAATTGCCCTCAGTTATAAAAAAGTCACGAAATGAATTAAAAATATCTTTTACTTCTAAAATGTGAACAAAGCAGCTTTGTTTATCTTTAAATCAATAAAATTTTATTTTTGGTTGTCCTTAAATTTTTCTATGCACGAAAACTCAAAGTAAAATTTTATGATTTTGGATAATATTTACTAGAACGCTATTAGCAATTCCGTTCTGATGCTATTGTTTGAAGGTTTAAAGTAATAAAAAGTTATGATATGCAGAATATTTACGTTTTTGCTCATTAAAAATGCAATAGCCTTAAAAACTTTTGCAAATTGGTAAATTGTAATTTGAATTGTATAATGATTTAACACATTTAAATCTTAGTTTCACAGACCGGGAAGTTTTACGAAGCCTAATTGTTATGATTTGTGTGGAACATTTATAAAATAAACGTTGTTATTTCTATTAAGCTTTATTATATGGCAATGATATCGTTCCCATGTGCAAAGGTAAAGATAAATTTTGTCAGATACGACAGGCGTTACACGTTCATTCTCTGAAATATCTAAATCTGAGAACACACACATTATATATAGAGAGAGTCTATATATATATCTATATATATATATATATATATATATATATATATATATATATATCTGATTATTCAAAGCTAAAAAGGTACTTAAGGTTAATTAGAAGAAAGAGATTATGAAATAGGGAAACCAAAATTTACGAATTTTATTATTCTTTATTTAAATTATGTCGAATATATTAAACTAAAAAACCACCTACTGTCTGAAAGCTATCCTAGTCAAAAGATTTAGTCATTCAGTTTAACAAGCATTCATTGCGCAGTTGGTGATGACTATTCTCTAAATTAAGTTTTGCGAGCTTGATATAAATACCAATCCAATTGTCACTAACTAGAATCTCATGAAATTATTGATAGCTCGCATTCAAAAAGTATACATTAAATATATTTGAATTTTTGCACGGTTCCTCTGATTATAGATGAATACAAATTTTGCATGTGCCCGTGGAAAAATATAACAATCTGTGAACTGCCACATAATCTTAACGCTACCGTTATTTATCCTTCGGCAGGCTGCAGTTGACTGTTATTTCATATTAATCGATTAACTATTAATCAGCTGTAAAAACTTCACTCAAATATTATTACGAATCTGGCAGATTGAAAAATTTTTAGCTGTTCTAATTCGGTTACTTCCAGAACTCCCCCTACCTTGCCTTAATAATCGCTGTTTTAAGTGTACTTTGTGCAATGGATTTCATAAACGAACAAGCCTTCCTTTATCCCCAACACAGTAAGAAATATTTAACCATTATGTTCTGCAATCTGAAGCATGTTAACTCAATTTGGTTGATTGTTTTTACTTGTTGCTTTACCCAATTTTGCCTTGCTTTAGTTACAATCAAAGAAATGATAGTGCGTTTTGGTGTTGCGCTGATTTTCGTCTATCATCACATTGTACTTATTATCGACTTCGACTGTATTGGTTAGGTCGTTTATGCGGATTCCCTCAAAATTTATTATTATTTGTGTTATCCAGCTGACACTTAATTATCCCTATCTCCGACGTGAAGGTGATAATTATTTCAGTCAATCCTCTTACAAAGTTTTCAAATTCGTTAAAAGCCATCTCGTTTATCTTAACACATTTAGTAAAACAAAATTACAAATACTTATCGTTTTATATTCACCTGTGCGGCTCGAAGTCTGCTTCCATCATTGGGCTGACTGATTCATTATAATACGTGCGCTTCTAAGAGGACTTTCTGCTGAATTCACTCCAGCCCTAGATAGTACCCGTGATACGTTCTTGGACTTAAAGTTGACTATTGCTACACTTATGGCAAAAGTCATGTCTCGGCATTTACCTTGACATGGCCTTGTCATGACCTCCTGCCAAATCATGGACTCAACATTTAACAACTTGATACTAACGATGTGTTCCAGGGTGATAGAAATGGCGTCAGGAAGCAGATGCTAAAATATAACTAACACGATAGTTGTAACAAGCTCTAAGAATAAATTTTTGATTGGCAAATTAGGCAGAATATCGATTTCAGTGATAAAGAATAGCCTCAAAATTGTTAGTTTAACAGAAATTACTTGGCAATGTTGCCAAATTTGTAGAGAGGTAACGGTATTATCAGCAGATATGCCCAAAAAGAGGTAATCCGGCATTTTGTACTAACTACTGAAAACACGATTTTGAGTGGAATATTGAATATAAAAATTTCAAGCTACCTGGTATTAACAGAACTAGAGAAGTTGAGAGACTAATAATCAGGACTACTAAGCAAATCATTCTATAAAAGGCAGTTTGTAACCTATGTGTAATCTGATGTTAAGTGTACAAAACTGCGAAGATAAGTTCCTGTAAGCTGAATGAATATATAAAATGGAGAGCATTATTTTTATTAGCGAAATATTGGACAATTATTATAATCAAGGTTGCGATCTTGATATAAACACCTGACCCATTAATTACTTACAGATGCCAGTATAAACTAAGAATTGTATAGTGCAGAAAGGCAATTCATCCAGTAGACCGGTTTCGTCCTTATTCGGAACTCATCATATACTGGCCAGAATTTGCCGCCGACAGGACTCGAACCTGGGCACGTCTGCTTCGGAACCTGGTGCTCTAACCACTGAGCCATCCTGCCGCACACTACACTGTACACAATTCTCAGTTATATACTAACTAATGTAACCTGGTTAGTCTATATTTACTTTAGGTGGATCTCATATGGCATCCATTTGGACCCAATGTTCCAACGAACCATGTACAATCTGTCATTACTGAACAGACACCACACTACATGGGTAAGTGGTATTCAAATGAACGTTTATATAATTAAACGAACATTGGTTCCACCCGCGCAACCAATGTTCGTTTAATTAAATATTGGACAAGTTTTATGACGAATGCCGAATACATCCATACTATGTGGATAATATTTATGGGGGAAATTCATTGTATTACTCTATTTATTTACTATTAAAAAATGATTTTCAATGGTCATGTGACATCTAATTATAAACACTGTGCCGTTTGCGTTCTTGTCCAAAATTTAGATTACATCCATATTAAACTTGGTGGTATTTTTTTATTTCTATAAAAGTCATGATAGCTGTAAACGTCGCCTTTCATCTCCAATTCCCAACACAAATTATTATTATGTTCACGTTAGGCTTAATTGCTTTTAGCACTATCGGTTTATGTTTCTACAAATTATCGCCTAACTGAATAAAATAAGTTGAAAGTTTTACTTTTAAAAATGTGAACATGTCTATGAAAATAGCTTCGTCATTAAAAAGATTTTCAAGACACGATAATTTGTAGGTGCATTTAGTGAAAATGTTTTCTTTTTGCATACAGCTTTGCTCGGAATGTCAATAAGGTATTCGGGTTGTCGGCAAAATGTTCCTTTTCCAACACGTTTAAGCCCATTTTTGCAGAATTGCCAAAATTGAACGAAAACTGTTTTAACTTAAACGAAATCGTTCTACCTGTATGAATTAGCACATTGCTTAATGGAAATATAGCGCAGTCAAAATGTTTTGAATACAGGTGAAGATTTAAGTCGTGCAGTTTGCATAATGATACCAACATTAGTGTTCTCGTAGCACTAATTGATTTGAGTATGCCCTGCAATGGAGAAATAATGCAATTTGTAATCTGAAGCAAATAATTTAATTGAGACTATTAAATGCCTAAGCACAAATAACCTGTGAATAATAACGTCATAATTATCACAGTAATAAGTTACAATCAAATACGAAATAAAACTCCTGAGCATTTCATTTATGCATTTTTTTAAAATTGTTGAAATATTATAACTATCGAT
Source organism: Eudiplozoon nipponicum (assembly GCA_029291075.1). Lineage (NCBI taxonomy): Eukaryota > Metazoa > Platyhelminthes > Monogenea > Mazocraeidea > Diplozoidae > Eudiplozoon > Eudiplozoon nipponicum. The sequence continues at coordinate 22,385 of JAQBSW010002856.1, forward strand.
AGAACCACCTGAAACATGCTTTGGCACTGATGAGTATCAGCAGGTCAACACGGAATCTGATTGCCAGAATCTAGCTTCTGACTTACACATATCAAATGAGGCAGGGCCAATCATTTCAAAAATGTCACTCGGCATGGAAAAAAATTGTCAGCTGACAAAAGCAAATGGTGTTACCCCAGGTATCTTTAATGCTTCAGACTATGATGATGGAAAATTAACCTCGAGCCAGACGGTTTGCGATCATGATGGTAACTGTCTAGAAGAGGCCTCTACGAGCAATTGCCACCATGAGAAAGGAGGTGGATTAGAAGTGTTTTCTGCAGACATGCCAGTTATGTCACCGGACGACCAAGTAGATTTGGATAATGAAGAGTTGAACAACGGTAGTTGGGCTGCCAATCCTTACCCTTCTGCAGAAGTCCTTGCGGCAACTGCAATGGCTGCTTGCTCACTGGACAGGCGTGGATGGAAGAGCATTATGTAAGTATTCAAAATTCTGCTTTAAATTTGTCGAAGATTGACCGCGCTGGCGATGATAACAATTACTTTCAATCGAGGTTGCGGTCTTGATATAAGCACCTGACACATTAATTACTTATCTTTGTCACTATAGTCTAATAAATAAAATCTGCGGAAAAGGTACCTGATCCAGAAAGATCGGTTTCGTTCTTATTCGGAATTCATAACTTACTGTCCAGAATTTGCCGTGGACAGGACTCGAACCTGGGCATATCTGTTTCGAATTCAGGTGTTCTATTCAATTTGCCACTCTATAGATTCTATATAATCACTCTTGCTTCAAAATCATTTCATGAATCATTGAATTTTCAGTCTCAAACACTAAAGCGCTGCCATAGTGCGTCTAATGTTTCCGCACAAATTCGCAATTTTTTTTAAAAATACAATGTATTTGAAGTTAATATTTCCATTTATATAAAAAAGGTAATACTCCATTTGAAATATATTTTTATTTTTTATGCTTTGGTTAAGGAGTTAGATGATTTATAATCATATCCTACTATGCGTATCTAATCAGCTCCTGATGGTACGTTGCGTGTAAATATAAAATTCAGGTTTACAAAACTGAGAAATACACCAATCCTATTCGTCTGGCAAGTCACATCACACCGCGGTATAGCTTGCAGTCCTCGTAAGTACGTTCTCCATCATTCTGTGATGATGCTCATAATAGGCCTGTTTGTGTGACTTCAAAATTGTTGATATTGGTTGCGCAATGCGGTCATCATATTTAGCATATAACCGATTTTCTATTTTTGTTTGTTGTTTATTACCCATAGTTTTGCAATGATCTTTTTAATCCATAATTCCAAGTACGCGTCTTGTAGTCGCTGCGCGCTGATTAGTTCGGTCAATTCGAAGGCTTCCACACCATTCGTACTAACCACTGGAAATGAATTTCGATCTAACCTTGGCTGATTGACATTTCGGTACTCCATTTCCAGTAACATGTTCGGAAATCAAAGAACAATCAGTTCACTAATAACATGTCCAGATGCAAGCAAAACAACAAAACACAAAATAAAATCGTGGATACGTTAAAAAAGTTTGTTTGATTTTTTGACATTCTCCTGTTGCGCGACCGGCTATAAAATTTGGATATTTCCTCAATATTTTGAAAGCCTATTGCGGCTCTCTACATCAAGACTAAGCTCGTTCCCAATTCACAAATGACAATATTTATCAAGCAACTCGAAAAGGCCTATATCAATCAGCTCATACCGCAATCATGCAAGTTATTTGATGTGTAGCCTTTAGAATGTCCCTCGCTATGGGTAAACTTTGATAAAAAATGACCATTACCTTATCCTCTATATATATATATATATATATATATATATATATATATATATATATATATATATGTGCGTGACTTAGGCAATAATATCGATTTTCTACACGCGTTTATCTGTCAATATTTATTCACATTTACTCGAATATATACGTGCTATATGATTGACTTTGTTGCGTTTCATTGACAGATTATAAGAATTTCAACGATGTATAGTCGGGGATAATATGTCAACTTCAATTAACATCTGATCAGTTAGTCAAGATTAAAATTCATATCCCGAACATAGACTTGCTATAAATTTTAAACAAATTAAAATTATTTTTTCTGCAGATAGGAAGTCTAGTTGGACATTGGAATGCTTTGCAAAAAAGAACATAAAATTAATTTAAAGCAGAGACTGTAGTACGAAAGAAAACAAGCATATATTGAAAAATAATTATTGAAAGGCTAATTTTGATTTGAAAGTCAAATCCATTGTTATAGCTAAAAAATTATATTATCAACTATGTAGGTCAAATTTTATTAAACGAACACTACTCAAATCAGTCTTATATGTAAAATATCTAGGTGATAAAACTTGGCGGAATCATTTCTATAATAAAGTAGTGAAAACATTTGCTTCTTCACAATACTTCTAATAAATTCATATTTCTTAAAGATAATTTAGTTGATAATAAGTAAGTTTATGAATAAAATTGGCTTGAAACACTGTAAATTGCAAGAAAAGAATCAAGACTTTACTTAAAGATCCAGGGTTTTAAATTCGTGAGTGTGCTACTGGTTCTATTTAGGGATGATGTGAATACAAGAAAATCTCCACACCGAAGCATCATTTGGCCGGAGGCATTCGCCGAGTCTCTGAAGTCGACTTTAAACTGAGAATTATAACTCAGACTGAAGAGGCAGCTTTATACGAGCAAATTCCAATAAATTAATTGATTAGGTGTTGCAACAGTAACAATTTAGTACAGTTGTGACCAGAAGGATAAACCAAAGGCAGCATGAACGGAAAGTATAATCTCATGCACATTCGTTTCGTGCTTATTGGCGGCTCATCAGTGGGAGCCGGTGTTACGCCATTTAACCAATATATATTTGGTCCAAGAATGTGTAATAATAGGACGGTTTATCCTTCTGGTCACAACTGAACTAATTTGTTACTAGGTTCTCAACACCTAATACATACTTGCATATACATTAGTTCTTCGCAACAAACAATATTTAAATTAATTGATTCTTGAAAGAAATGTTGGTCCTGTTATAATATTTTGTAATGTTAGTTTAGAGTTAATTTAAATGCTATTAGGACAGATGAAAAATTTAACCGACGAATTGTGAGGATCTATATTGGTAGATCTGGTTGGATACGCATAAGCGACACAGTGCACATGCTTGTATGCAATAAAGGTTTCCACGAAACTGAAACTAGGACAAATGATGAAATAATTAGCTATAGGACCAACATAAGATCTTCGTCAGTTCTCACGCGTATGGAATGCAACTTTCTTCTTTATAAAATTACGATTTTCGAAATTTTAATGACAACTGTTAACTTCTCGGTATTGACAATAAATTCGTGTATACATGAGAAATCAGATGGCTAATTAATATCAAGAGGGATTAATTAAATAGAAAAATGTGGTCAAATCCACAACAAGAAAGAGAGCACTGCGCATAGAGATTCAACATTTAAAACAGATAATTAATTTAAATACTTCCATATCAACAGATCCGCTGGAGCCTGATATTTGGTAATGACTTGACGTATGATAAACTGGATTGGGGGCAAACTATTGATTTTTTTGTGTCGCAAACTACACTGTTAAGTTAAAATGCGAATTAAATCTCAAGAAAAATTATGTAAAAAATACTTCCTTAGGTTCAATACTAGAGTATTTTCATAGAATAAATATAGAATATGGCTTTATGAATAAGGGGAGGAAGAAGCTGCTATTACGCGACCTAGGCTCACGTAAGTAATACGTAGCTTAAGCGATCGATGGTTGCGCGGACGTTGATTACATTTATTATAATCAAGGTTGCGGTCTTGATATAAACACCTGATCCATTAATTACTTACATGCATGTCAGTATAAACTAAGAATTGTATAGTGTAGAAAATGAATTTCATCCAGTGGACCTGTTTTGTCCGTATTGGTAAGTCATCATGTACTGGCCAGAATTCGCCGCGGACAGGACTCGAACCTGGGCACGTCTGCTTCGGAATCTGGTGCTCTAACCACTGAGCCATCATAAAATTATACCACCACCAAGTTGAGTACGTGGCGGTTTTATTTTCTCGATTAATTGTTTTGACGTTTTCTGTAAAACCCCGACTACCTTGTTTTCGTTCGATTATTTAACCTCTTTTATTTCTTGCATTTTGTTTTTAAATATAATTTCAATTTTCTACCAACTATTAATTAGTTTAATTTAAATTAACTCATTAATACGTTTTCACTTTCTTCTTTGTTATCGATTGTTTATAAAAGCTATAAATCGATTAAATTTTGATTATTACTGTTTGAGTCCGTTACTAGACTATCGAAACTTTTCTTCAATTTAAATCTACTTATCAGTTAAATTAAGTTTGTCTTTTATTATAATGTTTAATAAAATTATACTGGAAGGACGAAACGCGTCATTACCTGTGACTTACGGTAGTTTTGTTATGGTTTTCGACGACTGGTTAAATAAAATGGGATTGGTGCTTATTTCAAGCTCGCAAACTAGATTTAAAGAATTATCCCCATCCGCGCAATCAATAATTGTTTAATTATATATATGATATATTATATATATATATATATATATATATATAGTATGGCAAAAGCTCAAACAGTTAATGTTCGTGACTGCATAAAATTGTGCAGCCAGCATTTCCAGTCACGCACAATGTATGCAAGACAGCCATAGTTGAGGGCCGTATATCTAATTTTGCTTTCCATATATATCCAATGCGGTTTGATCCTCGCTAGTCAGTTTGACGTCGTAATCTGATGATGATTAAGGAAGGTCGAAACGCGTCAGTGCGTTGCGACTGGCGGTAGTTTTATTATGTTGTTCGACGACTGGTTAAATTCAATGGGATTGGTGTTTACTTCAAGCTCGCATACTTGATTTAAAGAATTGTTACCACCACCCGCGCAATTATAAATTGTTCAATTGTATTATAATAGGTTGACTTCTAACTAAAAATTTGTCATTGAATATTTAATATCTGAATATGTTTACTTCTATATCTATGAAGTATTATGTTTCACTAATATTTAATTTTACATAATTCTATTTATATTATTATTATTATTATTATTATTATTATTATTATTATTATTATTATTATTATTATTATTATTATTATTATTATTATTATTATTATTATATTTGAATTGATCAACAGTAATTATCTATCGTCAGTTATATTAATTTGTATATTCCCCAACGCTTAAACGATTGATATTGTGTATGGATGTCATTAAATTTATCATTTGCACGATTGACAAGTAGTTTTTAGATACAAACCCGTATTTTTCAAAACTCTGGATACATATAATTTCTTGGTGCACTACGTATTTGTCTACTTGATGGATACAATTTGACTATTGCCGTCACTCAGAAGGCATCAACACGAGATGCACTTCGCACTGAAGGTTTGGATTTTCAATTATTGCTGACTAAGTGACGATGTTTCGAAGCATTATGTCTGGTGTCATCATCAGCTATTCAATAAGAAACTAACAAATGTGGATTCCTCTTTTCAGAGAAATCAGTTTATACATAACTATCAGGCCATCAATAACTACTCACGTATAAATACAGGTGTATGCAAACACACACAAACTCATATATATATATATATATATATATATATATATATATATATATATATATATATATATAATCATGCAAAACCATACAAAGTCGAAAGTAAATAAGGTTTCACTGGCATATAACAATAAGAGGTGAAACGAAAAATACAAGAATTTATTGATAAATAAAGAGATAAATATTAATTTAGGCACACTTATTGCTAGTGATATTTATGAGAAAGGGAAAGTACCTAATTAATATGAGTATATTTTTCTAGATATGTCACAGTGTGAGGCAAATTAAACTTCTACCCAACACCATTATGGCCAAGTCAGCTTTAAGGCAAGGCGACATCAGCAATCCAGTCTCCTTGCGGGTTACATTGAATCACGTCATAAACAAAACCAAACCTCTAAGCTAACTTTACCTTAGATGCCATATCACTCAGGATTTCTAACCTAGGACTAAGATGTGCACGTGAACCCCATCCTGGCAGGCGAGTGGGTCCTATACTACCCAATTTGGATGTAAATGACTTCAACTGTTCATGTTTTGTCAAAATCTGCCCACCTTGTTTCTTATGCCAATCTGGCGCAAGATAACAGAACGGAGCCCTACTGGGCAATCAAACTAGGGGCATTAGCAAGACGAGCCAATGAAGTTTATGGGGTCTTACTTGCTTTTACAATGAGTAGCACTTTATGGCAGATCCAAAATACATCTACGGATGTCAACGTTGATTATTCGTTGTTGGTAACCAACATGTATTCTGCCAATCAAACGCAGACGATCAAATGCCTGTAAGCGTCTAAAATGATCAACTATAAAGGGTCAAGTCATATAAGTGTAGAATAAATTTCTCGTTCAAATGTGTAGCAAACACGACCTTTAAGGCAGAGTAAAATACTACGGTTCCACCACAAATTGCGAATGTTCACTTTCGCGTTTCTCATACAAATCTCATCAGATATATTTCCAGAGTCATTGATAGAGCTTCCAAGGTATATAAACCTATCAATTATGTCCAGATTTTCACACTGCAGTCGCAGAGTTGGAGTGAGTGATGGTTGATCCTCTAAAAGTTTCTTACACATAGAGGGTGCGAAATTCATACCGAAAGGCGGAACAACGTCTGCTAAAATATTCAAGGTGGTCTGAGCAGAATCTCGAATGCCGAATCATTGTACGACATCGTACATATAGTCAAGATTAACTGTTTTCTCGGTCGGGAGATCTTCAACACCTGCATCCTGAACGTGTGAAAATTATTTTTTATAATAAAATAAATTACAAAATTAAACAAAAAGGAGGAAAGTAGACAGCCTTGACGGACACCACTGCTGGTTGTTAAGTTGTGCGCTAATTCGTTTTAGACATTAACACGACCAGAAGTGGTTGTGTAGAAAGCGCGTATAATATTAATAAATTTTATGGGCACACAACTTTTCGACAGAATATCGAATACAACATTGCAATCCACCGAGTCAAATGCACCCTTGAAGTCTAGAAAGACGGCTATTATCGTACGGCGATATAAATATCGCTGTTCAAGATCTTGTCTTAACGTAAGAATATTATCTATGCGACCTCGTCATCAGCAGAATCCTGCCTGTTTTTCTATAGTGTGTGAATAACGTGGAGCGCTAATACGTCATTGGTTAATCGAAGGAAATAACTTAGACAAGATTGGAGTCAAGCTTATATAAAGGGTGATAGATCAAGGTGCGAAAACTACCGTGGTATCAGTCTTCTCAACACCGCATCCAAGCTGTTGGCGTCGATTCTATTGAACCGCTTCTGTAATGAGCGGCATGTCCGTACCCGTCCCAATCAGGGTGGATCTCCGCCCAGGCAAAGGCTGTGTTGATCAGATCTTTCACATTACGGCGAGTTTTGGAACATCGCAGCGAATTTCAACAACCAACCGTCGCTTGTTTTATTGACTTCCGAGCTGCTTTTGACTCTGTTGATCGCGACTCCTATGGAACATCATGCTGCTCGACGGTATGCCCATAAAACTCGTCAATCTGATCAAGGCCTACTATGCAGCCACCAAAGCCAGAGTACGTGTTTACGGAGAAGAATCGGATGAATTCAGTCTGCACACAGGGGGTTCGACAAGGATGTCCCTTGTCACCCATATTGTTCAATTATGCGGTTGACTGGATTCTGAGCAACGCGCTAACTGGGGTTCCGAGGCGTTCAAGTATCAAATAACCTATGGCTGACGGATGTTGATTACGCAGACGATGTTGTTCTCCTTGATGACAGTTTTGGGAGCATGCAAGCCGTTTTGGATCAAATTGGCTCAGTTTTCATCAGCCGTTGGTCTGGAAATCAATGCCGACAAAACGAAAGCCTTCGCCATCGGTGTATCTTCATCTGATGAGCAGATCACGGTGTACGACAGCCCAATCGAAACAGTCGACGATTTTACGTACCTTGGCTCAAAAAATACTTCCAACTGGTCAAGCAAAGAATGAAGTCCGAACACGCATCGACCGTGCCAGACTTGTTTTCTTGCAATTGAAGAACTTACTTTGAGAAGAAGTGAAATCAGCCTCAAAACGAAAATCCGAGTCTACCAGGCTACTGTTCGCCCTGTGCTACTGTATGGCTGTGAGACTTGGCCATTACGTTCTGAGGACTCCAAAAAGCTCGAAGTATTCGACCATTGGTGCCTTAGGCACATCACAAAGACAAAATGGATGGACCGAGGTGTCGAACGCATCTGTTCGTCACCAATGCGGTGACATCATGCAACTATCCGTCTGGATCCCAACATCGTCGACTTCAATGGTTCGGGCACGTACTACGCAAACCCGAAGACGAAATGGTACGGCAGGTGATGAACCCAGGTCAATGCGCAAACTGGCGCCGCCGCCGAGGTGGACAACTGAAGACATGAGCTTTTGCAACAATCAAATCGGACATGGAACTCCTAGGTTTACGCAATGTTTATGGTCCGCGTCACTGGGAGCGTCATTGGCCCTCTTTATGTTCCGAAATGGCTGCCAACCGCCCGGCATGGAGAGGTTTAATCCGGGATATCAATGGAGCCGGCTTATCCTCTAAAAGGAGCCAGCCGCAGTAAAGTAAAGTAAAGTAAAGTAAAGTATACCACGATCGCTAAAACACGAATTACGATTGCCTTTATTGAAGATAGGAATGAAGGTCGACTCATTCCAATCAAATATTACGGTCTCTCTTACTTTCCATATAGTACGATAAACGTTAGTCAACGCTCCAGAAATTATATCACGACCATCCTTAGAAAATCCCAGGGGCAAACCATCAGGGCCTGTGGCTTTGCGACGTATAAGGAATAGGATTGCATGACTTATTTCTAACTCTATTGGTTCTTAGAGATTAAAATTGCGAATTGTTGATACAGGCATGGGTATCGGGAAGTGTTCAGCCCACTCATCAAGACGACTTATTATATCGTTTATTAGATGGTTGTTACTATCATTCATAGTTTTGCTAACTTTTGCAAATAAGTTGGGAGAAACACCGACTATTACCTGACGCGAACGCTTCATCTATTTCTTCAGGCTTTCTGGTCCAAAAGGCTTCGAGAACGACTTTTATGGTGTAATTAATTTGGCGTCTAACATTGCTACGTGTATTATTATGAGGCGAAACAAGTGGAATTTGGCGCCTTATTTCGAGTGTCTCCATAGATTCTACAGATGACAAATAGTTGCTTATACGGGGGTCTGCAATGCCACATACAATAGTAACTGCATTGTCCAAATTGGAACTTAATTTGGTCCAGAGTAAATTGAAATTTTCGCCATCAAGACCAGTTACCTTTGACTTCAGAATGTCTTCATATTTTTTGTCGGAAGCCCGGTTGTTCAAGTTTGCAGACATCTGTTTGGAGTTTGTTCATATCTATCTTTTTCAGTACATTTTCTTGCAAATCAACAACGGATAAGTAATGGTCAGAGTCGACATAAGTGTTCCAAAGATAACGGCAATCCTGGATGCAATCAAGAAATCAATAACTCATTGTTACATAATCTGTTTGAGTCCACAGTTGTCTGTTAGTGGGAGGATACCATGTTGCGCAACATCTTACACTCCATCTGAAGTTTTACTAATTTAATATAATCTATGTTCCGCACTGCTATTCAATTGTCGCCCAAAATTTTTTTTGCATGTCAAACTTAAAGTATATCTTCCATCTAATAGAAATTCTGCTTTATTTAAGCGCTAAACTTGTGTATTCATGTCACCCGTAACCAAGATTATATCTGAACCTCTTGCTCAACGTATTAAGGAGTTCTGTTCGGAGTATTAAAGGTCCTTGCTTTTGTCTGTGCTGCAATCTTCAGGAGCATATGCAGATACAACGAAAAGGCAAAGTTAGTTACGGTGTTTGCATTGATTTTAGTAAAAGTTTTTATATGTGCCGCACAAAGTCGAATATTTACAGCAGTCAATCCAATTAAGCAAGCTTCAGTTAGTGTACAAAGGACAATTCCGACGCCCCTTTTTCAGGAACCAGAAGTTCGGGGTCAATAACGTTCTGATAAAGATGGAGCAACCAGTTCTGCAATGCACGTAGAATCCTGTATTAAAATTTGAGATACGCAACATACATCGATGCCTGATTATCCAACGTATTTGCAAGCGCCTGCTGCTGCCCAATTTGTTTTATTGTGTCTCCATTAATTGCGCCGATGTTTAAACTTAACTTAGGCCTAACTAATGGTATTCAACTTAAGGTATTTTCGATATTTGACAATCAGATGTTGGGCTCAGTGAAACGATCAACACAAATCATATTATTCATATTACCTTAAAGAACGTTATTGTTAGAATGCAAAGAGACAAGAGAGGGAAAGAAGTCCGAATCCGAGATAAAGGCGCTTGCAGTGGCCTGATTTCGCTTATCCATTCTGTACGACTCGCCAGATAAGCGACGGTTTTTGCACTGCGTGATGGCCAATGTCGTTTGTAGCCATCATGATTTGAATGGTTCGTGGTAATATTTTCACTGTACAAGAGCACTAGGTCGCCCATTCCTAGTGAGGATAGTCTGTCTTCGGAGTTTTCCTTCTCTTTTAGATAGTCCGCCAACCAATGCTGATGAGCGTTCCGTGATTACGATCAGGGCATAACGGCAAATTGACTAACTGGGATAAGATCGTTCTGCATACAGAAGGTAAGATAGATCAGATATACTGCTCTGATTTCTGGTAGTCTCGATTTCATCATAGTAATTTAAAATAGTCTTAATTTCCTTCGACACTTTTCCCAGGCAAGATAGCTTCCTGTGCATTCGAGCAATTTGCATGATTGACTATTGACGATAAGCCAGAAAAGCATTATTGACACGCATTGTATTAGAACAGTCGTATGCAAATTGAAACTGGTATCAGCATTCTCACACTTTCAATGTTGTAACTTTGTCAATTTGACTGCATTTTGTAGAGTTTATAACCGTTCCCACGCCGTTCTGTTTTCATATACGTAGTGCAAAAAATGCGCACCGGAAGGCATTTTCCAGGACGTTTATTGCAAATAGAGGCATAGTTACCTTTCAGTGTGTACGAGGTAAAGCAATTAATGCATTGCATCGCACTTATTTCAGTTTGCTATTTTTGGAACGATAAATTAGTATTGATTTCGTCTCAGTGGAGTTAAAATGCAGAACATATATACCGCGTACAAAGAGATATTTATTCATTTTGAAAAAAATTAGCACATGAATGTCTCAGACAAATTAACAGGAAAAAATGTTGGGTACAATTTTTTTAATCTTGTCTAGAAATTTCTGACAAATTGTAACAATATACCTTAACACTTGGCATGTATTGGTAGCGTCAGGCAATTATACATTGTGCTGTTTTTTGTGTTGGTGATCGATTTGGAGCAGTTATGACAAAGCTTGTTACACCAGAGTATGTGAAGTTAACCTCGGTCGCATTTCCTTTTATTAGTACGCTGATCATTAGATGGGACGTAAAGATGTCTAAATTCATATATAACAATTCCATATATATGCAATGCGAATCGATCCTCGCTAGTCGGTTAGCTGACGAACTCTAATGATGATCATGGAAGGTCGAAACGCATCAGTGCGTTGCGGCTGGCGGTAGTTTTGCTATGTTGTTCGACGACTGGTGAAATACAATGTGATTGGTGTTTATTTCAGACTCGCAAACTTGATTTAAAGAAAAATTAGTCCAAAGTTGATCAAATAACTCGTCATTGATTTTTGGAAATTAATTCAAACAGTAATATGTATTATTTAACTGGCATCAGTGTTTTCTATTAAAAGATAAAAGACCTTTTACTAAAAATTATAGAATTTAGTTTATATTTTAATTTTATTCTGAATTATTTTGAGACAAAATGTAGAATTCGAAGAAGAAAAATAGTTACCATGGACGAAATGAATTAAGTTGCGAAAATGATAAAAGCATTAATCCCATTTTATTTAAACAAAGTTGCCCAACATAACAAAACAATTATTACGCACATGTACTGACGCGTTTCGACTTTCCATAATTATCATCACAATACGACAGCAAACCGTCTATCAAGGATCAACTCGCAATGCATGTATATGGAAAGCAAAATTAGATATGTGGCTCTAACCGCTTGTAGACTTGCATACATTGTACTGGACTGGAAATGTCGGCTGCAAAATTTCCATGCAGTCATGAACATTAAGTTTTTGCAGCTTCCGCGAAATATATACAGGGAATACGGTTAAACAATCATTGATTGCGCGGGTTGGGGTAAAATTATTTAAATAATGTTTTAGAGCTTGAAGTAAATACAAATCCCATTGTATATAATCAGTCATCAAACAACATAGCAGACATACTTTCAGTCACTCGTATTGACGCGTTTCGGCCTTCCAAGTTCATTATCAGAGTACGTCGGAAAAATGACTAGCGAGGATTAAACCGCAATGCATATACAATGAAAGCAAAAGTTCTTACCCCTAGTAGTCTTGCATACATTGTTCTTGACTTGAAATTTCGACTATAATATTTCTATGCTGTCACAAACATGAAGTTTTCGCTGCTTTCGCCAACATCGGAAAAGTTATTACTACATTTTTCTACACGTATTTCAGATATATTTTGTTATTATAAGCAATCTCGAGAAATCAGAATGTCTGTTTTGACATTAACTTACTTAGTAGAGTTTTGTGGCCTATTTCCGTTGTCAAATTATTTCGACTAGTATTCAGTTTTTGCTCGAGCGCGGAATTTATACAAGGTAGATGGAACAGGTGAAGTATTTTAGATGACAACAGCTTATGATTTCCTTTGCATTTTAGTACTTATGTAAAGCTTTAACTGCAGTTGGTATAAGTTGAATCTATTGTCAGTTATGAATACCTACTAAATTATAAACTGATTTTGCTAAGTACTAATATATTAGGTGTTGCGCACTTAGTAACAAATTAGTTCAAATATGACAAAATGGATATACCAACGTCAGCATAGACGGTTGGTATAATCTCATGTGTACATGTCTTTCGTGCTAACTGGCGACTCATCAGTAGGAGCCGGTATTACGCCCTTTACCCACAATATACTTTGGTCAGGAATGTGGGAAAATAGGGTGGTAAAATCTCCTAGTCGAATGTGCAATCCTGCAGTAGTGGAGCTAATTTCATGTAAAGTCTTCGACAATGCGACTTCGAAGCCAACTCACTATGTATGATACATATACCGAGCCTGGACTGGATACCAAAACTGGTTGTTTTGTCCGTACCTGATACCAACACAATTGTTTGTACTTCAGACTGGCCTTTCGCTAGATAGTAGCGTGTCACAGTTGGCAGCCGAAATATTTTTAAGACAGAAAACACCTGGGATCATTATTGCGTTATTCAAAACGAAGATCAAGTAATTTCAATAAATCCAGTTTCGCGAAAATTTATTTCAATTAATCAGACTAGTTGTCATTGACTAAGTGAAATGAAAACCGAAGATGTACATAATCGAAAGATTGAAATGTGTTGTTAGGTTTTCGAGAAATACACCAGCCATTATCCACTTTGGTTTAAATATTATTTATCATCCTAATAAAAAAAATATCTGTAATATTCGACAAAAATAAACATTATACACACACGCATATATATATATATATATATATATATATATATATATATGTGTGTGTGTGTGTGTGTGTGTGTGTGGAGAAATATGAAAAAAATTGCAGACGAAATTTCCAATCAATGTATACGAGACTACTAGAGGTGAGAGCCGCATATCTAATTTTGCTTTCCATATATATGCATTGCGGTTTGATCCTCGCTAGTCAATTTGCCGTCGTACTCTGATGATGATCATTGAAAGTTGAGACGCGTCAATTCGGGCGACTGACGTTATTTTTGCAATGTTGTTCGATGACTGGTTACATCAAGCTCGCAAACATGATATTAAAAATTGATCTGTAAAGCATAAGGATGACGCATACATTCGCACGGACATCAGTGAACACGAACTCACAAGTCAACACGCAATAAAGTGTAAAATCGAGAATCAGACCAGTTATCAACACAATAAATTAAACGAAAACCAAGAACTTGAATAAAATAATGATTCGAACGTGTATTTAAATATTATCTGAATAATTATTCACATAAGCATACAAATTTTTATTAAACTTCTTTACTCTTTTAATATATATATATATATATATATATATATATATATATATTATATATTTTTTGAAACAGAAAACATTAAATAACAAGGTGTGTGTGTGTATTGGTGATGATATTCGATTCATTTAGGGGAAACTAATATGCAACTTATGATCACTCAGTTATATTCATTTTGTGTTTTCATTTAGCTCAACTGATAAGACTTATTCTTACTATACAGTTTTATTTCTATTGGTATTTGTGGTTTGTTGCATGTTTTGTATGTGTGCATCTGAGTGAGTGTACGAGTCGTCCTTATTTTATTAATAATTGATGTTGAATAAAATGGGATTGGTGTTTACTTCAAGCTCGCAAACTTGATTTAAAGTTTTGTTACCACCACCCGTGCAATCAATTAGTGTTTAATAGTTTTTAGGATATGTTTATTCTTGCATAAACGGAATGAGTTTCGAACAAGTGTTATCCAGGTGTGCCTTAGCGTGTACAATGGGTTTTACAGGTAGGGAACGAAATAATTATTTGCGAAGGAGTACATACAGGGGGAAACAATGAGTTCCCAATGAGAACGAAACCGGTCTACTGGATGAATTGCCTTTTCTACACTGCATAATTCGTAGTTTATACTGACATATTTATGTAATTAATGGACTAGGTGCTTATATGAAGATCGCATCCTTAATTATAGTAATTATTATCACCGCCAACGCAACCAATATTCATTTAAAAATTATAAAGAATCTGTAAGGCCTATAAATTTTCCTACACAACAACAAAGGCGCCGATCTATTGAAAGTGAAAAACTCTGTCTTAAGAACATTTTTCAATTATTTTTTTTACATCCTTACTAACTTTGATTATATAGTTTCTACAGCTTTGTTTTATATAATGTTTATTAATTGGACGGTTGAGATGTATGATAAATAAAAGTATATATGGAATAACAACAGAAATTTTTAATACATATTTCATATTTCAGTTAAATACTGTTTGTTGCGAAGAACTAATATATATGCAAGTATGTATTAGGTTTTGCGAACCCAGTAACAAATTAGTTCAGTTGTGACCAGAAGGATAAACCAAAGGCAGCATGAACGGAAAGTATAATCTCATGCACATTCGCTTCGTGCTTACTGGCGACTCATCAGTAGGAGCCGGTATTACGCCCTTTAGCCACTATATATTTGGTAGAAGAATGTGGAATAATAGGACGGTACAATCTCCTAGACGAATATGTAAACCTGTAATAGTGAAGCTAACATAATCTAAAGTCAACGACAATACGACTTCAATGCTAACTCACACTATATAATATATATACTGAGTCTGTAAAGGATACTAACACTATGGCTAGCTTCACTATTACAGGTTTACACATTCGTCTAGGAGATTGTACCGTCCTATTATTCCACATTCTTCTACCAAATATATAGTGGTTAAAGGGCGTAATACCGGCTCTACTGATGAGTCGCCAGTAAGCACGAAACGAATGTGCATGAGATTATACTTTCCGTTCCTGCTGCCTTTGGTTTATCCTTCTGGTCACAACTGAACTAATTTGTTACTAGGTTCGCAAAACCTAATACATACTTGCATATATATTAGTTCTTCGCAACAAACAGTATTTAACTGTACTATATTGAATTGAATGATGTCATGCTTATCGCGAAATGTGATAACTGATATCGATGAAGGCCAGAGTGTATGGTTTAACTGGAGTAACAGGTGTTCGGAAATTGCTGTAATTTTCAATTTGGGTGAACTTTAGCATAAATTTATATCCATCAGGTTGGTATCATGTACCGACTTGGAAACCATAGTGTTAGTATCCGGTACTCACCGATTTCAAAAAAGGTATCAGTTACTAACACAATAGCCATAGTGTTAGTATCCTTTACAGACTCGGTATACATATTATATAGTGTGAGTTAGCATTGAAGTCGTATTGTCGTTGACTTTAGATTATGTTAGCTTCACTATTACAGGTTTACACATTCGTCTAGGAGATTGTACCGTCCTATTATTCCACATTCTTCTACCAAATATATAGTGGCTAAAGGGCGTAATACCGGCTCCTACTGATGAGTCGCCAGTAAGCACGAAACGAATGTGAATGAGATTATACTTTCCGTTCATGCTGCCTTTAGTTTATCCTTCTGGTCACAACTGAACTAATTTGTTACTAGGTTCGCAAAACCTAATACATACTTGCATATTTCATATATGTTTGGCTTCTGTGATAATTTGTTTAGTGAATTTCGTTCAGCAGTTTCATGTAGCTACATAAATTCACATATAAAAACATTTAGAACCAACATATAATTACTGGCTGTTCAATCAATCCCGAACAAGGAAAGTGAATTTATTTTAATCAGACCAAGCACGCTCGTGATTTGAAATGTTCTTAGTTGCCCAATGGAATCTTACTTTGAGGCGAACAATCTATTCAGCTATACTGGATTATTTGTGGGTGATATTTTTCGCGTTTATCGATTTTTGCTCATTATTCAACGTGAATGTTTTGGCGCAATATTTATTTTTTATGGGCAAAATTCATCCAACTGGCCCACATATTTGGTTTCCTTTGGCTATTTCGTGTTTTAAAATTTTGTCATTATGGAGCCAAAACTATACTCTGGTTTGCATTATTACATACAATAAGGGCACGCGATTAATTATTATTCCTCTAAATAAAAAACACAAATGAAAATATAGTTTCCATTTGGGAAGAAGATTTTGAAATTTATTATCATTTAAGCCTATATGTTTTACTGTGGTACTCTTCAGCGCACATCGCTTCATTTTTAAATTTCATAAATGTGTATAAAAATAACAAAATACATAGAAATATAACGACAAAGCACCAATAGTCGTAAGCGCTGGTGATAGAATATTTGTTTTAGGGTTCCGTTTCGTTAAAATTTAGCTTAATAAAATTGTGTATGTTTTAACTACTATTTTATAAAAAAAGAAAGAAGATAAGTGATTAAATTAACATTTGAAAACTGTTGCAACAATTTGCCAAGTTACTTTCACGAGTGTTACTCTAAAATAAAAGTGAACTTGAATTCGTGTTGTATAAGTGAGTTAAACTCTAGGCTATGGGCATTTCGATTTCACTAATTACACGGATTTGCGTGAACAGATTGCACCTTAAAATTAAATTAATTGTGGCCGCGACTGCACTTAATAGCTCTTTAAAATAGAATCTAAAAAGCATGATTGCTCATAAGTATAGCGGACTGTGTTCTGTCTACGTGATCATTTTTACCACACATCGGCGTATGTATAAAATAAACTCCAATTAACAGGCTTCTTCCCTATTTACCATAAATAAAAATGTAATGAACCATTTAACCAATGAATCGCATTCATCTGGGTGGACACGGCTTACTGCGGGTACACCGGAAGATATTTATACACATAAGGATATAAAGGCTGTTTATTTAACTACTGTACAATAACACGTATGCAAACCACATATTCAACAGTTCAGTCAGATTTCTACTTATTGTTTTTCCAGAGAAACTATTTAAATAGCCTGATATTTCGAAAGGATTTAGCGGTTGCTAGGCAGTGAAAAGTTTTACTTGACAGATATCGATCCGGAATTTATTCTGTAGGAAAACTATCCGGAACGTAATTCAGCAAAAAATTAATATTCTGTCTGATTTAATAATGGGTTTTAAATGGTGTTGCGCATTAATATATGACGTAATTCGTCATTTAAAATGTATTAGCTTATTTCTTATCAAATTTGAAATTATAACATTTTCTCAACGAACGTGGCTTGTTGACAGTCGATAGAAAATAGTGGCTTAGTCCGAAGAAGGCATGTTTTATTGATTATACGGGTCACTAAAAGATGTGCAATCGCTACATAACGTGCGTAAAGTTACTAATCGAATAAACAGATAGAAACTTTCAAAACTACCCTCAGCCCCATTGCACTGACGCGTTTCGACCTTCCATGATCATCGTCAGAGTACGACGGCAAACTGACTATCGAGGATCAAACCGCATTGAATATATATATGGAAATCAAATTTAGATATGCTTTCCATATATATTCAATGCGGTTTGATCCTCGATAGTCAGTTTACCGTCGTCACTGATGATGATCATGGAAGGTCGAAACGCGTCAGTGCGTTGCGGCTGGCGGTAGTTTTTATGTTGTTCGACGACTGGTTAAATACAATGGGATTGGTGTTTACTTCAAGCCCGCAAACTCGATTTAAAGAATTGTTACCACTACCCGCGCGATAAATTATTGTTAAATTGAGCCGATAGATAGCTGTTTTATAATTTTTTTAAAAATGTTAATTAATTTAAACTACATTCAGTGCATTATGCAACATATTATTTATATTTTATTAATTTATCTTATGTAAATATTTATTTAAAAAAGCATCCTTGCACGATCGACCAATAAATTTGTTTTAATCACGAAAATTGATTATTAGGCAAGGACACAACAAAGCATAAGTTTTGTTCCTTCCATTGTAGAAAAAAACAGAGTTGAACAGAATTGTTTTTGCCCAGGTTATTGTACAACGTCGTGATGTCAAATAAGTTCAACTTGACAATGATGCGTTCGTGCAACTTGCGATTATTTGCGTGTGTGATTATGTGCGTGATTGGTGATGGTGTAAGTGTGTGGATGTGTTGTTGTTCTCTAACTCTCTAGAGTTTTGCTCTATTTTTCGTTCAAATTTGAAGTTAAAGATGGATATAAATTTAATTATTTATATCACTATGATGCAGAACAAATTTACAACATAATTCGTAAACATTTGCTTGTGATCAGCTAGAACTGTAACGTAAATGATATAAACTGGAGGTGTTGAATACAAATAATAGAATCACGTCATACATGGGCTTAACGATCGTTTCTACATGTGGGCTCTAAAGAAGACTGTCAGCACTAAGTCTGATAGTTGTGGACGGTCCGGTACACATCTTGTGGGTTGCTGGTTGCCACATGGCCATCTGGGAGCCCTCTTTGGGTGAAATTTCAGGTGCCCTGACGACGATGAGACACAGAGCAGACGTGATTTGGTCCAGGTCTGTGCGTGTAATCACCCTATGCAGCTGATAATGTCCGTTTGTCCACACGCTGTGACCATACTCCGTGAACCGAGGCAAGAATACTGAATTTCTTTCTCAAAATCTCACTCTATACAGACTTGGCTTCGATAAGGCGGCAGATCACCCACGCGTTAATTATTTGACAAATTTTAACAAATTACCAACATTTAGATGAACTTTTAACGCTACATTTGTCTTTAAAAAATAAATAATTGGCGACCACTGCAGTGTCTGGGGTTTTTGTTGGACAGAGAATGAGACTGGCTAGAGAAACGGTTAAGTCCATAAAGAAAAGAATTTTAAAAAAACGATAATTGCACGTACCCGACGAAGAATAGCTTCACAAAACTGGCTGGCTTAAACTCCTCCATGGCTTTGGCTATGACACGGTGCCGAAAATCTACACATAAATGCTGAAAATGCAATCGATTACCAACAATCGGGTCTATCTCAATTAGATAATTCGAGTTACATTGACAGTTTTACAGCATTTATGGCTTGGTGTATGAGAGCGCACCCTGGTCGTATCAAAAACACTATAGGTAGATACCGAGCGGTGCGAATCGATCGTCGGGCATATTGGCACAGTTTACTCATTTATTTCATTTGATAGTAAGTCTGGCTAGAAGGAGAGACTAAGTGCACGCTCACTGTGGGCAACGCAGCATATTTAGAATAGAATAGAATAGAATATTTTTATTTTGATTCAAACCACACATGTTCCATCAAATAATAAAGTTGGAAAATGTACAATACAAAAAAAGTTATCACATCACATAAAAATGTGCAATTAGTCTCATCTAGATAAGTAAATCTCACTAGTTGTACTGTACAATATATCAATATCAGAAAATTCGGCTGTAAGGAATAATAGATTCATCATCAAAAAAGGAAAAATTAAGGTATAATTCGAGTGTAACATTATGCAAAAAAATGAGAACCATGACTAGCAATTGATTGTTTGTATTGTTAACTAACATGATGATATAATGCATAACATTTCAATTTTCATAATACAAAACTTGGAACTAAAAATGTCAAGAAATTCTGTTTCCGACAACAATTATCCTTGACAAAGTATTATCATAATCAAAATAAAAAATATCAGCAGGATTGTATACTTTTTCTAGTTCAGTAGATAAAAATTTAAAAGACATCTTAGATGGAGGCATTTCTCTAAGCCCCTTTGGCAATTGGTTATAAATTTTGTAGATTTTCGAAAAAGAGAATAACTTGCTCGCAACATTCCCCACCAAAGGAAGAGATATTGCCAAATGTCCAGATCTAGTTCCAACTTCATGACTCTTTCTTATCGGATTCATATAGGTACCAGTCCACTGGTTCAAATGGAAAACTTTTATGCAATAGCACATCCTCCGAAACCACAAAATGCAAGAAATATGAAAATTGTATTGCTGCATATAATTTTCACTCTAGCCAAAATTAGTTGGTCATATTGCGTCACGCTAATGTGAATTTGTACAGGCGGATATGATTTTTAAATAGTTTTGGACCACGGCAGACAATGCCACAATTAGGTAAAAGATATCGTTTATTTTTAAGCAGGTTAACGTGAGCGTAAAAACAAATCGTTGAAACAAGTCCAACAGAAATTATCAGTTTGAATTCTATTACAGTTTCATCTACTGTATGAGATCCAAATTGATCGTAACAGCTTTGTAAACGGCTAGCTTGGAATATTTGGTTATTTCGCTTTAGGCGACGTAGAGAACGCAAAATCCGGCTGTGCAAACACTTCAGGAAAAATGGAGATATTTCTAATTAGTTTGGCGGTTAAAATGTATGAACTAATTGAATTTGAAATGAATTCTGAAGCTTGCTTAGTCAGGTGAAGTAAAGAATGCAGGTATTGTACAGGTGAGTTGAAGTAAAATGATTGGAAACCAATTGAAGATACAAATATTTAAAATGGAACTGTCTTCTACTGAGGAAACGGTAGTAATGCCAAACTATGCATAACCTGGAAGTCAATATCATATCACGAAATGCGGAAAAACTACTTTTTGATTAAGCAAATATAATACACGTTTAAGTTTTAAAATAAATGCATTAAAAGAAAATATTTGATTAACTATTATCGACAAAATAAATAACTTTTGCTTGTCGGATTTCAAGAAAATTGCTTTGCGACATAAATCAATGATCGATGACGAAAACCAAAGAAACAATTAAGCAAAAATTCAGAATCTATCGGATTGTAAATATACATCAATAACGAAAATGCCTTGACAGAATGATAACTGCTAAATTTTGTAGATAAGAATGCAAAGAAACAGTCCTGCGTAGTCGAATATTCCCGGTGTTATCTTCAGTTTGGTTCCAGGGCAACTGATATAAACTGGAATTCTAGATTATCAATTATAAAGGCGTAACACATGCTCGTAATACCCTTAGGCCATATGACGGAAAGACTGTTGAATAACACCTCTAGTATTTATCATTTACGTAACAGTACGATGGCAACAACATGTTTTTTTGTTTTAACAGATCCTACTCCAATGTTTAAACAAACTTTGGCCGAGCGGGTGATGATAAAAATGATTAAAATCATGATGTAAATACCATTCACATTATATACGTACAGGTACCAATATAGACTAAGCAGCGACTGGTTAAATACTAAGAGAATAAATGCTAAAATAAATTTTTTAGAGCTGTCCATCCTGTTTGTATTCGCGCACCAATTTTCTTGTGCGAGACAGTTGATCGTACTCGTAGGTCGGTAAAATCTTGAATCAATTCCATTTCCAGGTGCACCGAATTTTGGCCTTGATTGATGGGTTCTCACATGTCCCTTCATTTTGAAGCCCTCCATCAGCTGGTTGTCTGAAAATGACGTTGGAACAAGACTTTTCCACACTTTTTACAGGCGTTTCGGGACTTAAATTCCAATACCATCGTCAGGGTTGACACCATACTCACGGGAAAAAAACAACCTAGGGCAAACTTGATATCTTCATTAAACACAGATCTATTTATATTTATTTTACTTCCAAAATTATTTTTTATTGTGTGCCTTAATATCCGGTCTTCATACCTCATTTGCCACAAGTTGTTTTTTTCCTGTGAGTATGATGTCAACCGTGAAAATGGGATTGGAAATGAGGTCCCGAAAATTCGGGAAAATGGTGTGGAAAATCTTGTTCCAACATCATTTTCAGACAAACAACTGATGGAGGGTTTCCAAATGAAGGGACAAGTTGGAAATCATCAATCATGGACAAAAGTCGGTTCACCTGAAAATGTAAAGGATTCCAGATTTTATCGATTTACGAGTGCTATCACTTGTCCCGAACAAGACAAGAGCGGCGCGAATACATACCACGAGATTGTTGTACTTTCAAGCTTGCAAACTTGATTTAAAGAAATTGTGTCTGCACTCGAGAAATTAGTGTTTGTTTAAGAGAATAGTTATATTGAAAAAATTTACTTTACACTGGAAATTGAATTTAGACTTCATTGAATTTAAATTGAAAAAGGCGTTCCAATTTTAGCAATAGCCCCCTTCGAGACCGGGAACGCACCAAGGTTCCTATCTAGGGCTGGTATGAATTCAACAAAAACTCCTTTCAGAAATGCACGTAATAAGATGCAGCGGTCAGTATAATGATTAAAGCAGTCTTGAAGCCGCAGAAGTGAACATAAAATAATAAATATTTGTGTTTTGATTTTCTAAATTGATGTACCTGATACGAGCAAACTCCTATGTATAATTGATTGCAAGTAAAACATTTTTGTTGAGATAAGTAAAATTGCTTCTGAAGGATTGAAAAACTTAGTACTAAAGATTGTTATCAATTCAAACACTGAATTGCACGATATCTTAAAATTCTATAAGATATTTCTTGTAGAAGAACTAAATTACCTCTCGTTCTAAAACTCGAAAAAATCACACTGCTTCCATCGCAAGCATAAATTAAAAGTTGGATATAATGGCATACGATACTTAACAACTAGTTTTTTTCTTTACATCTAAAATAT
Source organism: Eudiplozoon nipponicum (assembly GCA_029291075.1). Classification (NCBI taxonomy): domain Eukaryota; kingdom Metazoa; phylum Platyhelminthes; class Monogenea; order Mazocraeidea; family Diplozoidae; genus Eudiplozoon; species Eudiplozoon nipponicum. The sequence continues at coordinate 45,742 of JAQBSW010002856.1, forward strand.
GTATTATTTGATTCTCATCGATAACTATGAATTTTAAATTAAATTAGTAATATACATATTTTATTAATTAATTAATCATTGCATTGGGTAGCAAGAGCACATCATTCCAGTAGACCGATTTCTTCCTTAAAAGGATCTTCTTAAATACCGTCCAGAAACTGCCACAAACGGGACTCGAACCGAGACACCTGTACTTCGGTATCTGAGACTCCACCCTCTGCGTCAATCGGTCCGCCTTCTACACGCAATTTGAATTCCAATACCGATTTATGTTGCTACCTCTCGTGTAATGTCAGATCCGGGGGTGGCTAGTTAAAAAAATATTTCCTGAGAGATCCCTGAGCGGTTCCACATAAGGCAAAACTAAACACATACATAAGGTAGTTTATGGCATAAAATTGCGTGGTTTACGCGTCAATTGTTGCACAGTGGACATTCTCAAACTCTAAAGCAAATAATGCCTAGTTCTTTTCTCTTCCATGACGAAATACGGACAGTACTGCATGAATTACCGATTATGATTAAGTCAGTCGACTGGATTATATGCCTATGCTGCAAAATGAATTGTGCACTTTATACTATAATATATATATATATATATATATATATATATATATATAATCCAAATCCTGCTATTAGATATCAAAAATACATATATATATGTATATATATATATATATATATATACATGTATATATATATATATATATATATATATATATATAAACGGATATATATGTGTGTGTTTTTGAAGGTATTCTTAGGATATAAAGTTGTATAAGTTTCTAATTTTATTGAAGTAGGCAGTTCCCATGATAATTTAGGCGTCATCTATTGTAGTTTGTTTAGCTACGACCAAGATTTGAACTAACAGCCTTAGATCCGAAATTTCACAACGAATCCGCTATGTCACATAAGCTGCAAATTTCATTATAATTTTGTTTTTCCTGACAACCGATATTTTGGCCAGTCCTTACTTCAAATATATCCACTTTAATATCACTATCAAAATTAAGTTCCATCTAGCTAGCTTCAAATTTTCTAATATAATCCAGCGATTATGTCACCTATGTAGAGGATAGTAAATTAGAGTACAACAGTTGTTTTTGAATTTCGCAAAGTAAATCCAAACAATCTAAACATGGAATAGAATAACGTATGCACCTTGCCTACTACACCGGCTGCAAACTTCTTAGGAACATATTTAATTAAACTAAATGAAGTTAAGACCTACTAGAAAAGTAAACCTTGACATAAGACTGAAAATAAGATGAAGTATTCGGCTTTTCTTGCTCAGAGTAAAGCAAACATTGCACCTAGCAAAATATTTTTAGGTTCAAATCTAGTGTTCTTTAATTCAGGATTATACTGATTGGTGCATAATGGGTTTTAACTGGTCATGTGGATATATTGACTTTGTAATCTCACACAATATATACCTGATACTGATTATATATATATATATATATATATATATATATATATATAGTGTTTGCAGAAAATAAACACGTTTAAAAAGAAGTTTAGCTTATTAATTGTAATAGCTTCAAAAGCCAGAAGCATTCTTTCGGTTTTGCAATGCCAGAACAGAACAATTGCTACTACTAACGTCATGATTAGTGTGTAGTACATGTTCACAAGCTATTGCAATTAATAAGCTTAACCCTTGCATAAATATACAGAAAGTAATTCAAAAGACATTAAATTGGTCTAGAAAAAAATATAACAAAAAGGCCATTTGAAAATAATCTATATGCCGCAAAATAGTTATTCATAAATTGTGGACACACTGACAAGGGAAGCCAAGACTCATCAAATGAAGTTACGCAAAAGGAGTGGTCTAAATTGCGCAAAACAAAGACAGACATAGCTAAGAGGTGATTAGTTACGACAAATGCACAGTTGGGATTGGATGACGGAAAATATTAGCGAATTGAGAATAATGGTTGTAGATACTAGTAGAAATAAGACTTATTTATAAATTTAATTCCATAGATTATGGTTTTATTTCCTCATATATATATATATATATATATATATATATATATATATATATATATGTGTGTGTGTGTGTGTGTGTGTGTTTGTGTGTGTATGCTGAATCTTGAATTAAGAAAACATGCAATCTTTGGTATTTTGAATTTTGTGAATTATAAACTTTGATTACAAACAATTTTAAAGTTCAATATTAATTTTTTTCTTTCTTACGTACCTACAGCATAAAGATGTTTATGATATAGCTAAACCAGTACCTACTGTCATAATATTTATATCTTTTTCGAATTATAATAAGGGCACCTTCACAATGCGACATATTTGCTTTCTTTTCATTGTACGATCTTGAGCAGTTTCCTCTCAAATTTTGAAAATAAAGCTGCGTCAATTAAGCAAATTTGCTAACTTCATGACAGGGTTCGCTCAAAATCGATTTTATTAATTGGTTGGGCGTTGTGTCTCACATTTTATGGACACATTGCCCCATAATTTTGTCAGTCTTGAAAAAACGCGTGCATTTATTGATTTTCAGCTGACCTTATAATTGTATTTCTAAAAGACGAAATATAGTTTCTAGATTTGCTTTGCTGTGTTTAATCAAGAAACGGTTAATCGTTATCTTGGCAATAAATCTTTGCTGAATGCAATAAAATATTTTTATGAAAAAGTTCAACACTTCAATTTGGTTATCCATTCTAAAGTTGTACACGGCTAAAACACGAATCCAACCAGCCTATCAATCAAACCGTGTCATAAAACAAACTAAATAGGTCAATGTTATACAATTAAACAATGATCGATTGTGTGGGTGAGATAAAACTTATATAAATCAATTTGGCAAATCGATTTGAACAAAAGTACCATTATGCATACTTTTGTTGGTATAAACTAAGAATTGCCGAAGTTAGCAAACGCAGTTAATCCAGCAGATCGGTTTGCTACTTCTCGGGACCTTATCAAGTACTCTCCGTAATTTTATTGTGGATGGGTTTAAAACCAAGCCACATTTTCTTTGTGAATCTGTGACTCTATGCACTGCGCTACGTTGCCGCACACCACACAACTTTTACACATATAATAGTTTATGTTTTTGGTTTGCCTTTCTTTTAGGCGCAGCATTAGTGGCCCTTCCTTCTTATATAAACTGGAAACCACAAGCCATCTGAAGAATATGGTAAATATGCGAAAACTAACTAACGTTTAATGGCTACCCTAAATGTAGGGATCAAAAGATACAGGCTTTTTTAGGACTACAAATTGAAAGCATTATATTTAAACATCACGTATAACGGTGACGCTATTTCCCACTGAACACGGTAGAAAGTTAAAGCGACACTAGCATGTATATTAATGCGAACCAGCCGTTAATGTTGACCTCAAACTTTATTTCACAATATGCCAGCGCAAATTGTCGATAAGCCTACGTAGGCCGATTGACCGGAATTTTTTTTTACTTGAATGCAAAATTATTGCAACATTACCGCATGTTTCAAAGCAAATGGTGAATGCTCGTCTTTAATTGTGCAAAATATAAATTAAACTTCGCCCGAGTGCTCACCAGACTAGGCTGTTAAAATAATCAAAAAATGCAATAACAAAAATAAGTTAGATTTGTCGATACAAAAAAACCATCAGCCGGATTTATGCACGCAAAAATAAACATATTCAGGCATTGAGCCTGAACTGAAGATGATGATATAAATTAAATGATTGTTTCGTTATTTTACACACTCTCCTCGTTCAAAATTTCTGTGTCTTTTGCTTTCCAATATATATTCTTATTCATTTGTAGGTATTCATTGCGTTGCTAACATACGACATCACAAAAAACTTTCAAAATCATAAGAAACCCTTTATCCGCAGTAAAAATTAACCAGATGTACTTCAAAAAGTGAACAACAAATGCATCTGTTTATCCATATCGGCGAATGCAGGTCATAAGTTAGACTGAGGAAATATCTCCAGTATTATCTGGTCTAGTTTTCAACAAACACTGCAAGCAAAGATGCATGTAGGAGACTGTTTAACGAAAAGGTATAGAGGGTAATGTCAACCGAGTGTAAACGTCTGTGAACCCTTGTTGGTGTTTACGCCGTTAGTTCTCCAAATTCTAGCTTCATCATAATTTGGCCGCGTTGCCCTTAATAGAGTTCAAATTCCAGCAGGTTTCACTTCAGTTTTAAAAAATGATCTAAATGAGCTAAGAACACTTCCAAGTTGACTAAGTTAACAGTCACGTTGCTAGTGAATGACAAGCTTTATAAGGATTTTGAGGAAGTATCAACAACACAATGTCGATTAAATAAACAGAATACACGTATTCTTTCACAATGCGCACGCAATAATATAATTATTGGAAGCCAACTTCCTATTTGATAATCGAAACGGCTTTCTATCAAACGGCCCGCGCTTGCAAGTCTTTTTTCATATGAAATAAATAACCAGTCAGTACTATATATGGTCGCATTGCTACTTATAGAAATTTAATTAAAATATAAAAGGTACATGCTGACACTGGTTAAATACGAAAATGTGTATTGCCTATCTGCACTACGACCCTCACGTTTGTTACTCTATAAGAAGTTATAATAAATGAGAAGTTTGGCTTGATTTCTTGATCAATGTGAAAATATTACCGTTAAGAAAGCTGCACAACTTGCTGGATACAGCTAAACCCATATTTTATACATAAAGTTTGTGTGGCATCCACGGTTGCAAACTAAATAACATAGAAACAGCATGCAGATGACAATATTCCACTGTTTATCCGTATCTCGCGGCAGCTAAGGAGAAAAGTAAGCACCAGGAAACTGTTATAATTCTTTAAAAAAGAGAACAATTTTAGAAATTGAATTAATTGGGCATTAAAAATACGATTTTGAAAACAAAAGTGAGATGTTAGTGACCAGATTATTGGAAAAATCTTTTAAAATTGTCCACTGCGTCTGAAGATCTACTGCGCATTGCAAGAAGACGAAATTTGTTATACCCAACACATAATTCATTGGAACTCACACAAGATTTATTAGATTTTCGCGGCAAATTTATTGAAATATTGGCTATGATTCGCACCAAAAGCAACGAAGTGCAAATGCACAGATTACGTCGTAAGTGAGGATTGTGTTTCACTTGGTGTTATCAAACAGTTCTAAAAATACTTTAACTAAGATGACCAAAAATATTTTCACCCAAATAGTGGTAGAAACATAGTTGGCAAGCAATTTAATCGTCTTTATAGGCAGTCTAGTAACTGCGATATTGTAGCACTGGTCTGGGTTATCTTTCCGGTAAGTCTTACCTTAATTTTTTTTTAAATGCTCACGTTAAGCATCTTTTCTATACAATCATTCAATGCAGAGAAGCTGATTTATTCAACACACCTTCGCACTCTACAATGATTAAAGCAGAAAGTGTTAGCGCCTATGTCGAAAATGGCAGGATCTACTGGAGTTCAGAACTATTCGTCATGTTTTCTTCATGAATCGGCAATTTATGTCTTTTGAAATATGCTTAAAATAAGAAAAAAACATTTTGGTATTTCAGTTGTGCTCAATTGATGGAAGTTCACGTTACTCGCCTTAAAAACACATCGCATTTTACGACTAAACAACATCGGGTAGCGTAGACGGTGAAAGCGATTTTTCAAACAATGTTTGCCTACTTCATATAAAATCCAGTCCTATTTTATTAAACTAGTCGCGCAACATAGCAAAACTACCGCTTTTAACATGAACTGAAAGACATCAACACCAAAGACCACTGACTAACGTGGTTTTTATCCTATTACAGAAATTATAAATGGAAAGCGTGAGGAGCGGCTTTCGCCCCTAGCACTCGATAGGCGTCAGTTTGTGCCACTAACAGTAGTTAAACTATTTTGCGCCAAGGGCATTACAACACAGGATTAGTGCTTGCGTCGCGCTCAAACACTTGGTTTTGAGCACTTGTTATTATTACTCGCAAAATCAATGCTTGTTTATTCATACAAATCTTCACACCAATATCACTTCTCCTGGTGGTGGCGTGTTTTTTTTACCAATGCCAGATTTGGTGTGGCTAGTTGGAAATTTAGGTCTAAAATAGATGCCACATAGGTTCCACATGAGTTAAGTGCAATATGCTGCAGTGTGGCACAGTGAATAAAGTCGTAGATTACGAAGCAAACCTGCCCAGGTGGGAGCCGTTTGCGCGGTAAAATACTTGACACTAATTTAATGGTTCTTAATTAGGACAAAACCTGATTACCGAATGAACTGCCCTTGTTTACGTCAAGCTCGCACTCTTTGTTTATATAAAATATGATTGGTTTGATGCGAAGTTTGCCAAATCGATTTAATGATAATCTAAATATTTTTCTTCTTTTTATGATTAAGTTGATGAAATCAGCCATATTCACAACAAAATATTTCTAATTTTTCGTTTAATCAAGTCTCAGAATTAAAATAGTCACCAATTACGTTTATAATCAGCTACATATGACTGCAAAACTAATACCCGTTACACGTACTCATTATTACTTTTACTATTGAAGTTATTTCACGTTTTAAGTGATTTTAGCGATGGTTTTGGTAAAGACTCGTCACTTTATACAAAGCCTTAGTAACAGATTTCAAGCTGCTTGCCACGAAAAACTCAGAACGAGAGAAATATCAATTCAAATACAAAGTTTTCATGCATCACAAAGTAAATGCAATCATATAGTTTTCTGACTTAAGTTATGCAAAAAGTGATAAATCATATGATAATTAGATGCTGTTTGTTGTGAGGAACTAATAAATGTGCAATTGTGCATTAGGTGTTGCGCACCTTGTCAAAAATTAGTTCCTACATGACCAGAAGGATAAACCACAGACAGCATAAACGGAAAGTATAATCTCGTGCACATTCGTTTCGTGATAACTTGCGACACATCAATGGGAGCCGGTATAGGATGAAAGCGATAATTTATGCCGCAACAAAACCAAATGCTGGCTCAAATTATCAGCCTAACTGCAAGCGTGGTGAAATATTCGTGCAATGATTATCTCACACTTCGTAAAAATGTACTAATTCACCGTTATTTTACATTCCTAAAATCTGTGACAATTTGCTACTTGACAAATACATTATATTTCCCAAAATCTGTTATTTAGCTTTTATAACCAGAAAAAAGAATGGATTAAACTTTTTTTAAATTAATTTAAATTTTCTCACTTTTTTTCGTATGAAATATACTTTATACATTAATATTTGTCTGCATATATTATTTTCGCCTGCTCCGTGTTTTGACCAACAAGTGGTTTTTTACAGCTATTCTTGTCTTCAAAAGGTTTTTGGCACCGCATTGCTGGTCCCTTCTTGAGCCTATAGCTCAGTTAGAAAAACGGACTACTAAATCAAATGTGGAATTTTATTTAAATCGTTTTATTTATACTTATAAAAATGTACACTCATGACGGCTAATTGACGCTTACTTAGATAGGTGGGAATCATAAAGTTAAGCCTGTGCTTCTGTATGTGTGTACAACGGTATAGTTAGATTTTACGTAAAAAAAAATATATAGCGATTAATTTGCTATTTAGCATTTAGACTGTTTCTGCTAGCTGTCTATACGAGAAGCGTGCTCAGAATATTCCCTACATAAGCAAAAAACTTACCAACGCGGAAGTGTTATATTTCATCCCTCGCTCATGGACATCTTCTTTACGAACTTGTTTGGAGATGCTTTTACTAAATTAAACTTTTCGTAGGTGGCTAAATAGAAACCGTTTATTATCGATTTAACGATATATCAACACATTTAAAATATCGGGAAAATTTTTAACATGATCAATTCAAAGGCGAGGTCTCGAAACGTTCTGTTTTTGAACTATTATGCATAATTACTTTCGGTTGGTGTTTCGCTATGAAAAACTGTACCTTTATATTAATATTCGTTGCGATTAAATTATTGACCACCCATTTTGTTGCATTTTTACATTTAATATCTATTTAATACCTCCGTGAATATATCAAAGCTTCGTTAGTTGAAGCAATATTTGTGTATTCTCCACTAACGAACATTGAACTCAATAGTCAGTCTGCCGAGGAGAAATGATATTTGCTCAAATAACGAAAATATATTTCAAAAGTGGTGCCCACATAGAATCTGGTTCTCTGGAACCACAACTGTTTATCTCTCAACCTATTTACCATGTTGATAGACGAATTTCATTGTTGCACTGTGCCAGTTGTAGTGTTGATATTATTTATTTATGGTTTAAAATGAATTTCGACGAAAAGTAACCAACAAACTAATCCTAATCTTCTTTTGAAGCGAACTAACAATATCACCAACCACGCAATCAATGATTGTTTGTTTGTATAACTTAGACAAATGTGACGAAAGCTACAGAAAGTTAATGTTTGTGACTATGTAGAAATTGTACAGCCGACGTTTCCGGTCAAGTACAATTTATGCATGATCGCCAGATGTTGGAGAGGAATATGTAATTTTGCCTTCCATATAAATGCACCGTGGTTTCATCCTCGTCTGTCAGTTGGCCGGCGTACTCGGATGATGCTCACTGAAGGTCAAAACGCATCACTACTTGTGATTGCCAATAGTTTTGCTATTTTTTAGTGGTTAAATACGATAGGTTTAGGGTTTATTTCATGTTCGCATAATTTATTTGAAGATATAAACAATTGGTTTCAACATTATCATAAGAAAAGTTAATGACAATTGCCTCCGAGTTATTGGCAGATGCCCTTTGAAAAGTGAAGTCTATTTTCTTTGAGAGGCTTAATTTTGATTGACATTGGACAGAATTACCTAATATTAGAATTCTATAAGTCTGTTTCACTCGGATATTTTTGTAAACCATCCTTATTTTAAGTATCTTAAACGTCATATTTGCCGGAAATTACGAAAGCCTGCTGGGTAAGATGAAGCCAATATTGTTTTAAGTAAAATCACGTAATTATCTGATTCTAATTGCAAATCTGATAAGCTGTCAAACTGATTTACATTAGTTATTTTATGACTGAAAATTGTCTGTAGAATGCAGCAGGATGGCTCAGTGGTTAGAGCACCAGATTTCGAAGCAGACGTGTCCATGTTCGAGCCCTATCAACGGCAAATTCTGGCCAGTATGTGATAAGTTCCCAATAATGACGAAACCGGTCTACTGGATAAATTTTATTACTAAACTACACAATTTTTAGTTTATACTGACAAATGTATATACTTAATGGGTCAAGTGTTTATATTTCTTTCGCAAACTTGATTTTTGTCAATTTTATCACCTCCCACGTAACCAATGTTTGTTTAATTATATAAATGTTCATTTCAATATCATTTCCCCATCTAGCGCGGTATCTGTTCAGTAATGTGAGATTAGAAATGGTTAGTTAGAACTTTGGGTCTAAATGAATGGAATATGAGCTCCACCTAAAAGAAAAAATCTAAGGAAGTTACATTAGTTTGTATACGATAGAAAATTGTGTGTAGATTGCGGCAGAGTTGCTAAGTGGTTAGAGCACCAGATTCCAAAGCAGCCGTGCCCAGGTTTGAAGCCTGTTAGTGGCAAATTCTGGCCTGTACGTGATGAGTTTTAAATAAGGACGAAACCGGTATACTGGGTGAATTGCCTCTTCTACATTATATAAAACTTAGTTTATACTGACAAATTCATGTATTTAAATTGTCAGGTGTTTATATCAAGATCGCCACCTTGATTATAGTAAATCTGATAAATTGTTTATTTTATAAATTTGCAAATGATGACTTTTGATGTTATTTATTATATTATTCATACTGATCTTGTTTGATAAAATACAGTTTCTTACTGAATTTATTTAAATCTTCATAAATATCTTTATATACATCATAAAACCTGCAGTCAGTAAATTAAACCTCAAAACTATTATTTTATTAGGGTTAAAAAGTTACCGATAGTAAAACAAAACCTGGTAAAGCCGCAATTATTCGTACCACAAATTTACCTATTTAATTTTAGATTAATGTTTGTAAAGGCATATAATTTGATCCCCATTTCAGTTTGTATCTATGTATTTATTCGTGAAAACATATGTCAATACATTTATATTAATATATGTAATATTGCATACACAAAATAAATACCGCAACTCCACCAATAAGCTAACGATAATGCAGTGTAAGTATGTATTAGGTGTTGCGAACCTAGTAACAAATTAATTCAGTTGTGACCAGAAGGATAAACCAAAGGCAGCATGAACGTAAAGTATAATCTCCATGCACATTCGTTTCGACTCATCAGTACGAGCCGGTATAACGCCCTTTAACCACTATATGTTTTTGTCAAGAAGGTGGGATAATAAGACGGTATAATACAGTGTGTTTGTGAGATTTTATTTATGCTATAATTTTAACAATAAAAGTTGCTAAATTTATTTTCATTTTATAATGTGTATATTGTTTTAGAAATCCAAATTGACTAGAAGGAAAACTTATCTAACTTTAGTTGAAATGTGACAAATGAAATTTTTTTATGAGAATCATTTTGATCTCCACGTATTTGATTGCATTCCAAAAATTATTTTAACGTAATCTAACATTAAATCTCCCTATTTTTACATAGTTTTAACTGTGTAGGATCACCAAAAGTCTACTATCATTAAGCACTCACTTGGAATTTGGATTTAAATATTTTATTTTACCTTAATATATGTAACATAGCTGATGCACTCTTAAAAATTAACGTGGACTTCTCAAAAATTTCATAATAGAATATTGAAATTATAAAAGGATGTGCCTAGCGCATTACAAGTTTATTTTATGCACTATTTAAATGATATTGATAGCCGAAGTGTGAAGCTAAGCTGCGACAGGTTATGCACAATATGTCAAGAAATCAGTTAAACACTATTTTAAACCTTGCCAAATCAATCAATGTAACTTATCGATACTTCATTTATCACCTGATCTTGAATTGTACGGACATGCCCAAATGCAATAAAGTAAATAAATTTATTCAAATAGCACATCCATCAATTAACATTAAATAAGTACTTCTTATTCTATACCTTATTACTATTTATGCTATTTATACTACTAGAATGACAAAAACTAAAAATAATAATAATAATAATAATTTTAAAATATAATAATATCAAAAGCAATTTTTATTATATTCATAACAATAATACCAAAAACTATTATTAGTTTTTATTTGTTAATAATAATAATAATAATAATAATAATAATAATAATAATAATAATAATAATAATAATAATAATAGTTTTAGTAGTAATAATAATAAAACAAAAATAATAATATCGACATTAATTATACGAATAACATAACAATATAAACAATGTGAACGATGTTTTAATTCGATTAATTGCAATTCTTTTTAATATAAGACTTTATGTTTATGACAAATTTTTGAAAATTTCCTATCATTTTTAGGGCAAACCTTTGACAAATTATACCGTTTTATTAAAAAAAATAGCTAGTTCATTAAAACGAACATTTAATATCTTTTGCATGTTAGTGATATAACTGTTAAAAGCTTTTTTCTATTTAATAATATTTTTAACATTCATTTAAAATATAATATTATATAAATCAATTGGAATATCATCCGGTTATTTTCTCAAAATTGAAAGTAACAATAACATTCATAAACATGGTTGTACATGAACCTTATAATGCGTGTAGTGAGCCATTGTGGTATGAAAATTTTACTGAAATAAACAAACACAAATTGAAACAATTTTTCGATTAACCTATACAACGCAACAAAATTGACAATTTTCTTCTTTTATATAAAATCAAAACTCATATTTTATAAGGCATTGCGCTCTTAGTATCAATTTAGTTCAAATAAGATAAGAAGGATAAAACAAAGTCGTCGTGAACTAACGATAAATTCTCGTATTCAGTTGCATTTCGTGCTTATTGGCGATTCATACGTAGGAAACAACGCCACGCCAGAAATATGAGACAATCGGACTGTAAAATCTCTTAAACGAATGTGTATTCAAGCTGTAATGGAGTTAACTCAATATAACTTCTTCAAAGCTAAGTCACTATATATAGAATGTATGCCGAGCCTTTAGTGGAAACCAACACGACGGATTTCAAGATACGTTGCCTGTGTGGAGTATCAACGCATTGAATGTCGAGATAGGAAAAAGTTTATAAAAAATTGAGAATTACAGCTAATTCTGAACGCAAATTAATTCATCAAATTCATACTTTCTGACCTCTATCATCATCAATTATCCCATTTCATCATAATTCGTTGAATGTCGGTTAACCTGTCCCACATTCCTTGGCCAAATACAAAGTGGGCCTAAGGCTAAGTAATGGCTCCTAATGATGAGTTGCCAGTAATCACAAAACGCTTTTTATCTTAATAAGCCTAATTAATAGCTTTTAAACTCAATATTTTGCGGTGTGTAAGCATTCAGGTTATCAATGCCGCGTTTTGCGTACGCGGGTAATAGCTGTACACGGGCAGTTACCAAGAGATCCGCATTTCCAATTGAAGTAAAAATGAGTCAACCCGATCAAAGACAAAACAAAATTGGAAAAAGTGACAAATCGGATCTTTGTGTAACTGCCCGTGTACAGCTATTACCCGCGTACGCAAAACGCGGCATTGATAATTAATAGCTTCACACTTTACACGAATATTCGCAAGAGTTTTTTTTCTCCATTTTATTGCGTAAAAACAATTAGAGATTAACAATTATTTTTATCATTTACATTATTAAACTGGAAATTCCGTCTAAACATTTTCAATTTTCAGAGAAACAAATATTCGCAGGAATTAATTTGCGTCATTTCTTCAATGAAGAATTTATTGCCTTTATTTTTCAATTTATTATGGTAATCTGATGTAACAACTTGAATTTAAGTAGTTTTAAAGAAATTCAATTGACCACTATATTGAAATATATCAAATAATAACTAATACAAATCGTCTAGTTATTAGTATCGTCAAGTGCTTGAACAAGTTTAACATTAGAGTATCTATTGGGTTTTATTCATGACAGTAATCAATATGCAAAGCTGGCTTACATCCATCCAACTATTAATAATATACAATTTTCTATTTATCATTATTAATATTTAACAAAGTTAGCAGTATAATTTCAGTTTCCTTTAAAACACTAAAATGAAAATCACAATATTTTTAAAAATACAATAATTTATCATTATTGTTATCATAATTTATTTTCTTAACTTTCTTGAAACCCTATTATTACATTTAAATGAAGTTTCTTTGCAAATATGAAAAAGTTGAGTATCATTATAATTAAAATTATTTGGGTTATCGTCATCATCATTATCATTAACTTATCCTTATTTTTATCCCTTTCATCCTCATAAATATCATCATCAACATCATCCTCATCGTCATTATAAATATAAGCTCCATATAAGTTAATAGAACAACTTAACCCTTGTAATGAATTTCAACGGTATTATTTTACTCACGCAACGTGAAAACCAATTATCGTAGTGATGCGAGGAAGTTAGTTGCGTTCTATTTAATTAAATGTCAGCGATAAATCTTAGTTGAACTTAATGAAATGAAATTTGTTGGAAATGCTCTGCCGCAATTTAATCGGAAATTTAAAATTTATGTATGTCAGTATTGCAGCTTAGTTTACGAAGTTAAATTTTTATTTATTTAAACATAAAGTAAAACTCACCATCTTTTAATTTTGAAGTATGAATCAGTACTTAAAGATATCTGGTTCTCTGAATCACGCAGGAAAAAGCCTGTTTTGCAATCATTATGTGGTTAAAATGTAATTAAATGTCCTACGACGATTTTACACAAATTAATATAAATTAAAAAAAATATATTCATATTAAATTGTATAAATAAAGGCTAGGGAGGTGTTTTAAAATTAATAAATACGCTCCAGTCGATGAATAACATTTTCTAATGAGGATATATATCCTTAATTATTAAAAGGATATATAACAAAATTATGAAGTAAATACTTAAATACTATCTTGCCTACATGAAAATTATAATGTCTATGCTATAATAATAGATCAGAGATGGCCAGCTTAAACTTTTTAAACGTGTTATTCACTGAAGTCAATGATTACCAGAGAGTAATTGAACAAATATTTACTACACAATTGAAAATTGCATAGAACGTGCGCAGATTTTAGCGTGACGACAGGTTGCACAACTAGTAGCCACATTCTTGAGGACATATCATACATCGTTGCACCGTTTGTCCAATAGGAAAAAAACCTGGCCTTAAAGTTGAATTTCACCAGTTAACCGATGCAACGCTTAGTTGATGCAACCTCAGAAGAAAAGGCCAAAATAGACGCCATTTTGATTTTGGCCCGTTCGTTTTTCACAAAAAGCGCTCTTTCCTTTACAAGCCTGACGGTGATTTTATTTAAAATTGCTTGGTTACAAAAAGCGATTAAAATGTAAATAATACGCTTCTGAATTATTTTTAAAAAATTTTCTGGTTTGCAACTCCGTCTGCTAGCCATCTTTTATTGAAACTGAAGCCTATCGGTCAATCTCAAACGGAATATTGATTAAGAGCAAACTCCTTCTACTTTTGGAATACAAATTATATGCAAAATAAATTTGAGCAAAATTTTCTGAATTTGCATGCACTCTTTAATATCTAGACGCGCCATACGTTGATTATTAAGGTTAAAAATTACGAAATGACAAAAACATGCAAAGATTCGAAGATTCATTAAACTTACACCGATTTGCATTTAAATTTAAATGCATAATATCTGCCTTTGCTAAACCGATATCATTGTATAAATAAAGCGACACCGCTTTAGTTCCAGCTTTGGTCCTGGAAATGTAGCCTTCAAATCCGTCAAAATTAAGTGCCCTGACATAATATTTCGATAAATTGCTCAATTAAGAACAAATTAAATTCGGTTAACGAGCGTCAAAAAAAATTCGAATTTAGACTGAATTTTCTGAATTATTCATCATGGCAAGAAAATAATTAATTATTTTCTTTTTCAGTAAGTCAAGCACAGATTTAAGTATTATTAACTTTATTTTTTGTTGAAGAAGCCCGGAATTCAATAATACAATTTTACGAACAGAATTCTTAATAATACGGCAAGTAAGGTTTTACTTAAGGTAACTATCGAGCAATTTTTTTTCAGATTGAAAATAATCAATGAAACCAAACAGAGTAGAAATAGTATTTAAAAAATGTGTGCGTTTTATAAGGTTGCAACTGCCAGAGTTTATCCACTTAATTAGCCACTACTCAAAGTAAATAAAATAAGAGCCTTGCCGTACCTACTCAAAAAGCACTTGTTCAACAGCAAGATTTTTTGGAAACATTGCCAACTTGACAAATGTATACACACCTACAGAGGCGGTCTGTTTTTATATGTTACACTTATACAGTCAAACACGCAAAAATTTAACTTTCGCGCTTTCACAATTCGTCAAAGACGAAATAGACGCATTCTAATATTAGCTTACAAATAAAAAAAGATTATTATCCTATTTATACGTATACCTCAAATACGCAGATTTACATACAATCATACAAGACTACAACCCCACTTATGCACCAAAGTTCATACCAGCACACATACAGCTTACCATTCATAGCCCAAAAACATAAAGATATTTACATGCATGAACAAAAATTAAAAAAACAGGTTCGAACCGGAATTTATACAAATATATATATATATATATATATATATATATATATATATATATATATATATAGAGCGCATTAAAATATAGTGGCACGATTTTAATATATTTATAACGTCAATTTAAACACAAAACATAAAATAAATAAAGAAATTAAGGTAACATTTGTCAATTTAGATTCTCATCTCTCGCAGGAAGCAATGCCGAATTTGATCCACGTGAAGAAATGGCTGACGAAAAAACAAACGGTCGCTAAATAACTGAAAATAAAATATCTTGTGAGGTCTGGACGCCGTGTTGAAAAAAATTTGCAAGTCTTTGAAACAGTTGTTCATTTATTCGAGCTTTGCGCGCGGAAATTCTGATAAGTACTTAGTGAGTGCCTAATTAGGACAACACCGGGTTACCTAGAGAATTTCATTTGCTATCTTAAGAAATATTTACTTTATACCTAGAATATATATATATATATATATATATATATATATATATATATATATATCATTCAATTATAATTCAATTAAATTTAACATTCGTGATTGTCGTGGTGTCTATTCTATAATGGCAAATTGAATTTGGCTAGCTAGTAATTCAAGTCCTACGTGATTTTAATTCGATTCCGACTGACGAGAAGGCTAATTAAATATATAATTTAGTCTACAATATAAAACTGAGTGTAATATGTGGCACTGGCTGCTCTGGTGTTAGAAACGTAGACCCTGAAAGAAATGTGATCCGTTTCATTTTCCGTCTGTGGCAAATTCTCGACTTTTTTTGAAAAGTTGCAAATAAGTATGGAACCGGTCTAATAAATGAATTAAATTTGCAACCTCGCGAAACGTGTAATTTATTCTGACCAAAAAATATATCATCATAAATCCTTCCATCGAACTTGAATTCAACTATATACATATATATATATATATATATATATATATATATATATATATCGACTGCAACAGAAGTCATAAAACAGTTTTCATTGATCATTTGAAACCTAAATTTTAATTCCATCCTGGACCTTAATTATATCCGCAAGTGATAACGATCAAGAATACCAAAATCTTTTACGTCAGGATGCCAAAAAGCAATGTGTCATGGCAGAAATTTATTTGGAGC
>JAQBSW010002856.1:67500-94418 GCA_029291075.1 Eudiplozoon nipponicum
TGAATTACTTTTTCTACATTGCAAAATACTTCATTTATACTGAAAAATATATTTACACAATGGATCAGGTGTTTATATGAAGATTTCAACATTGAAAAATTAATGATGGTCAATAGTTCAAATTAAAAGTCGAAAGCGATGCTACACAGGCTTCACCTAAGTGTTGGAACATCTAACGTAATAAGTTGTCATGTAACACTAGAATTTCATATATTGCGTGGTTAACGTAGCGCAGTTGATGTGCTGTAAGACTTTAAATTTAAGCTGCCCCGGTTCGAGATCTGGTCGTGGCAATTATAGCAAATACTTGATGGCATTCTACTAAGGACAAATATTTTCTAATTGATGTATTTCATTTCTTAAGAAATCCAGTTTTAAATTCATACTTTCAACGTAAGCACAGTAAGAGTCCATGCTACCATGCTCCTACTTTGCTGTCAATAGAAATAAAGTCCTCATACCAAAGTACGCATTCGTTCTTTTTATTCATAAGTAAGAATGAACGCAGTAAAAATTAATTAGACCAAATATTTGTCGAGGCTGTTGCCAAATTAATTTATGTGAACCGCACCGACGACATGTTAGGTTTCATCGGAGTGTGGTAACTCGCTTCTGGCCTATTAAAATCGCGATGTAATCTGTAATTAAATGAGCTAACCTTATCATAAAGCTCTAATAGGCGGAGCTCTGAAACCAGTTCAGTCAGAACCTTTGTATGCGTAGATTTAAGATTTAACGTCCTTGGCAACAACAGTCGTATTTAATGAACTGCAAAACATGACAACTATATATGTAAGCTTTTATCAACGCTGAGGCCAACGAGTTGAGTCTAGAAAGAGATTTAACACGGAAAACAGGATAAATAAATTGCCTTTCCACGGCCTTCAAAACACGTATGATTTGAGAAATAGACTCTATTTTTATATTGTATTTTCTAAAGATCTTGATAAAATTTGGAGGTTATATTGTATAGCAAATGTAAGATGGCTGAAAAACCCCAACAGAGAGGGAACACTCACATTAGGACAAAATTAAAAAAGAAACTGAAACATATTATGGATTATCAATAAAATGCCCGAACGAATTTAAATAATTATTGTTCCAGAAATTGTTCTATTTTTTTCTTTACAATTAATCTTCGTTTGCATCTGCAAGGACAGTTTAAATTTCTGAATAATTTGTTGATTAATTTTTGTCGCATGAAATCCTTCTTCCACAATTTGGTGGAATGGATGCTAAATTTGGCCGTCCAAAAATCAAATCGTTTATATTAATTAGATTACACCTTGTTTACTTTTTTACTTTAGAACAACCTTATTGTCATGCAACTACTGGATTTATATTAAAAGTGCTTTTCGTCATTTAAGTGCATCTGCTTTACCAATGTTTACTGCTAATTCAGCGAGTTTTCGTTGTCAGTCATGAATTACATAATGCGGTGGTGAGATAGTATGCTAAACTCAACAGAGACCACTAAAAACAGCAGGCGAACTACGCATTGCGTTGATTAGTTTTGTAAATTACTAACTGTAAACGACTTACCCAAAAGAACTGGGTATTAAATGAGTATAATCTAGTTCTGGTATTTTTGTCACGTGGTAGGTTCTAACCGGAACATTTTTGTATTGCCGGTTGATTCGCACGTTATTTCTGTCATAGCTTGTAGGTATTGATTCTGTAGTCTTGATTAATTTACCATATAATATATTTACTAATTTTTGCATCTGATAAATTTTAGCACAGTGGGTTACCTTCTTAACAGGGTTGCTAGTATGGTACGAATATTTTCAAACACCTTTGTCTAACTTGAAAACATTTGTGATTTAATATTTTCTGTTTATCTCTTATGGGCAGCGGAAATAGTATTTTAAATAAGTCAGAAAGTTGATTTCGCAAATAGGGGGATTGAATCTAGCTCCTTGACTCTCTTTCTCACCGTCTATTATGAGTTTTATTTTAACACTAATTCGTCAAAATTTTAATTCTGAATAAATATGTGGACATTCGGGATTATATTGACAATTTCTAACTCTTGAAGTCTTTGAGTGAAAGCTCTTATTCCTAACTTAGGCAAAATATCTATCTGAACATTGATATCAATTTTAATAGTGTTTGGAAAGATGAAGTAGTCATTGCGCGATAAGTAGATAGATAATTACCATTGATATGCACATTTAAATATATTTTAAATAGACACTCTTCTTGTTTATTTAAAAACGAATATTCAAATTTATTTTGTCGAAACTTGAGCCTCGCAAAATGGTCTATCAAAGCAATTGAACGTCCACGAATTGAGTAAAGAGAACTTAAGCTGCTTTACGATATACTTATTCATTTTAGTGTGATTACTTCTTACAGATATGTTACGACAACAGATTTAAAGATAATATAAATTCAGCTGCCCCAGATCATATGGACAAACTAGTCATTAAAAAATGGCCTTTTTATTTGAAAACTGCATTTGCCTCTCCACAAATTGCGGTGTTTGTTTGCTCTGATTTACAATAACATTTGAAAGCTTTTGAATAGAATTATTAATCTATTGCTTATAAAAAGGAACACCAACAAATAAAGCAGCTGTGATTCCTTTAATCACATTAAGAGCCATCTACAAATTTGGCAATAAACATATACTCTAAAAGATTATCAAACCAGCATAAAGTATCAAAGAGATTCATCTAATTATTCAGTCAGTAAATTTAATTATTATTTTAAAAATATACAAGCAATATTGATCCAAATAGCTTCAAACACTTCCAAAACATTTTTTCAAAATTCAATATACATTCATTCGGAGTACGTTGCTTCTGAGATTATGGCCAATTTCTTTCGATCCAACGCGTTAATTTCACTTTATCTGGAGTATTTATAAATTAAGCATCAACTTATTAAGCCTTTATCCAATAATACAGTGTACTAAGATTTGTGAAGAAAGATTCTGGGTTAAGAAATTTTGAGTTTACGTGCATATTTGAGCTAAATCACCCTGATGATGAAATAAGTAAATGCAAATGCAAAATTTCCGTCCAAAATAAGGCTCAATTCAGATTGTTAAATTTTTTTCGGTCTGCACCAATTTAGAATAGTGAACTTCGCAACGCATTTTCTCTGAATTTATTTTGGTCCAATGATTTTCGTTCTATAGCTTATTAGCAAAATTGATCAGGAATTAAAATTCTGTGCGAAATATTTCTGACGGAAGTGTGCTGTATTGAACAAGCAGACAAACAAAACAAAAAGTAGGTTATCAGATTTAAATAAGCTGTGCTATTTCTTTGGTCTAATTTCTTTAAAATGGAACTATTTTACTGTGATTAAAATAAAGTCATATTGATCAAAATAAATATATACCTACCATTATATTTTCACTGAATAAACACATATATAATAAATATTTTATATGAATTTCACATGCTTATGAACGGGTGATTATTTAGTCACAAAAAATATTTATTAATATTATATAATTTCTTGAGATTTAAATCATATTCGATATTAAAATATGGAAATTTGTTTCGAAACTCGGTCAATATTATTATACTTATCATCAAATATGCAATTATCTATTGTGTAGGTGGTGATATCAATTAGAAGCATAAGTCACGTTTAAGAACGTAGAAACACCGTTATGTTGGTAATTAATATTCAGTTATTACTTTTATTCAAAGGAATAAAAAGTTAAAAATAATGAATCTGAATTTGACGCTGTTGAGTTTACTAGGCAAATATGCGTTGCTTTTGAGATTTATCATTAAATTCCCTTTCATATTTATTTTATATAACGATTATATATATGTATATATATATATATATATATATATATATATATGCATAAATGTGCATTTATAATATATATATAATACAAAAATGATAGGTCAAATTATGTCACTAATGAAGTCAATAATACTCAATATTCGCCATCAAAATATTGTTTTTAAAAAAATATTTTGGATCCACAAATTATGTATATTATCTTTCTATTAATGCGTTTTGCAATGAGATATTCAGTAACTAGAAATATCTGATTCTGAATCATTTTATTCAGATTGTAACTTAATTTATTTTCCATATTTTTACAAATTGGTACATGATATTCGTTTATGCTTATCTAGAATCAAACAGATTAATTCAGAGTACAGTAATTGCTCAATATTATTTAGATTGATGATCATATTATTATTATCATCATTACTATTATTATTATTATTATTATTACATATTTTTATTATTATTATTATTATTGTTATTATTATTATTATTAATAATATATTATTATTATTATTATTATTATTATTATTATTATTATTAGTAGTAGTAGTAGTAGTAGTAGTAGTAGTAGTAGTAGTAGTAGTAGTAGTAGTAGTAGTAGTTGTTGTTGTTGTTGTAGTAGTTGTAGTAGTAGTAGTAGTAGTAGTAGTAGTAGTAGTAGTAGTAGTAGTAGTAGTAGTAGAAGTAGTAGTAGTAGTAGTAGTATCATTAGTATTTGTGGTATTAGTAGTAGTTGTTGTTGAAGTAGTAGTATATTATTATTAGAAATACTATTATTGTTTTATTATTAGTATTTTTATTATTATTTTTGTTTTTTCTATTATTATTATTATTAATATTTTTGTTATTTAGTCTTCATTTTTAAAAGGAATAAATTTAAAAATATTTAATTATACACCCTTGAATTCGATTAAATTTATCGAAATGAGCATATATATTTTAAGCTGACTTTAGTAGATCATGATTAACTGTGTCGTCAATTTATATAATAAATGAACAATATTAAAAATATTCTGCTACAGTTCTCTTAAACTTCAAAAAATATTGTTTCGTCTAATAATGATTTATTGTATACTATAACATGTTTTTTTCACCTTAAACGTTTCGATCTTTAAAAGCCATTCAGTTTGTAAACTTCTCTGATCTATTCGTTTACATTAAATGCCCTTGAACTTAATTTTGTAGATTGAAATTGCCCACAAAATAGTTACCATAATCCACGCCAAGTTTGAGTAAATTGTATCAAGCACATACGTAATAAATCGACAAACAACAAACGGGAAACGTAAACGAAGCGGCACGTATAAATATACACAAACGAAATTCATCTGTTTATAATCAATTAACTTTGCGTAAATGTTCGCATCTTTGCCAACAACATTTAGTCATATATGCTCTTTAATAAATTTATTTTATCAACCCGTCATCCGAATTAGATTTAAATACTGTTTGTTGCGAAGACCTAATATATATGCAAGTATGTATTGGGTGTTGCGAACCTAGTAACAAATTAGTTCATTTGTGACCAGAAGGATAAACGAAAGACAGCATGAACGGAAAGTATAATCTCATGCTAGTAAGCACGAAACGAATGTGCATGAGATTATACTTTCCGTTCATGCTGTCTTTGGTTTATCCTTCTGGTCACAAATGAACTAATTTGTTACTAGGTTCGCAACACCTAATACATACATGCAAATTAGATATCGGACTAAGTTGCTATTGCACATGTATAAATATGCTTTTATATTTATGTTTGGCTGGCGTTCTATTGTACAAACAAAATTCAATGCAGGAAATAACTCAGACCAGATCTCCTTTAAATCTTTAATGATAATTGCAAATTAAATTTGTTTTTTTAGAAATATGGACGACACTGCGATAATATATGTACGGCTCATTTCATTATTGCTTCCCGAGTATTCCCTTTTATGGACTTCCTTACTCAACACCATTACGCAAAGGAAAGTAATTTGGTTAGACGAAGCGTTTTACGATCGCGAGAAAACTGAATAATAGGGTCCACTCTATAAACTTCGTTAATTAATTCTTTCCTTTATGTATCGCATTTAGCGATGACTAAACTGTTTTCAGAATACCGCATTGACGTATTGTTAAATAGAGATTGCAAATTTCATGCATTCCGATCGAATATTTAAACATCAACGAATAAAACGCCAGGTTAGCATAGCAGCAAGTTTGATGGTCTCTGTGAAATATTGTTTATTTGTACACAATTCATAGCTCCTTTATGAGCTATTGCGTTCAGACTGGAAGATTGATAAAAAGGCGCGTCCAAGAGCATTTTAGGCTAAATATTTCTGGCATACGAGTAACACAGTTTTAATGTAAATCAAACTTAGTACCAGACAGATTTGGAACAGTTCTGGAGTAAAAAAATTGATTTTTTTACTATGTTGTATAGACCTTCTTTTTTACACAGCTTTATTTCCGCAGAACTTTTGTTTTTTAATTACAATCATTTATGAATATAGGTGACTATACTAAAATCTGACGTTTTGATCAAGCAACATTTCTACGTTTTGTAGTCAGAATGCCGTTACGACACTTTTACGATCAATAATTATATCAAGTTTAATTTATTTTTAAAAACGTTTGAATATAGCACTAACAGTCCAGTGATTATAACGAGAGGAAAATATTCTACTTCTTTGCTGTTCAATGCATTTCAGAGCATTTCTATTAGTGCCATGAAGATAGATTAGAGTTTAAACATTTTGCGCTTTAATAAAACTGCTAGCAACTGAAAATCCTAGCAACCAGCAATAAAATTTTGCATAAATTAACAGCAATTTTTCGCATATTTGCGTTCTAATTTAATTGTTGTTAATTGACGCCAAATACGTAATGCGCCACTCGCATTAGAGAAAATCAAACGAGGGCAACCTTCCCTTTTATTTTACAGAAAAAAATCGCCACTTATCGGATAAAGGCCTTGTCCTAGAGAAATTGGAGAACGCTTACGATAGGAGGACAAATCATACAAACATTGCTATGCTGCAAATCTGCGAAAGCAAAAATGAAATACACACTAGGAAAAAATCCATTTTGGCACACGCTCCACAAGCACAGTTAAGTGCAGGAAGTTACAAAATTAGCAACAACTAGAGAAAATTCACCTGAAAACGTAGAAAAATTTAATTGCCTATGCAAAATATGTATATTAGGTAGAATTCGCTGATTACATATTCATTTTGACTTTCTGCGAGATTTTTCAATCAATATGTCGTTATTTTCTTAAATGCAAAAAAAAATAAAAATTATTGTGTGGATGATTAATTTCCAACAACTTTAGCCTGTTTATATTTACAAAAATACAAAACTTTGCCGAAATACCAAGTGTACTAAAGTGCTTTTAAAACGTGTCAAGGGTAATATACAGCGGTCGTCATCTTATCTGCTCTGAGCATGGCTCTTGAACGAATTTTCTATTTCTAAGTTTGTCTAATGTCAATTCTTATATTCAGCCAGGATAAGACCATTGTAGTTTAAATAGGCGCGATTTTTGCCTTTAAAGTGTATTTAAATAATAATTTATTGCGCGAGTGGTGGTAACAATTCTTTAAATCAAGCTTGCGAGCTTGAAGTAAACACCAATCCCATTGTTTTTAACCAGTCGTCGAACAACATAGCAAAACTACCGCCAGCCGCAACGCACTGACGCGTTTCGACCTTCCATGATCATCATCAGAGTACGACGGCAAACTGATCCTCGCTAGTCAGTTTACCGTCGTACTCTGATGATGATCATGGAAGGTCGAAACGCGTCACTGCGTTGCAGCTGGCGGTAGTTTAAAGTGTATTGACATATTCGTTAGCTTTTTTGTTTCTTTGCAAATATTTCGAATTTTTTGAACAAAGAATATATCTAGATTCAATGGTGATGTTATTTCAATGTTGTTAAAATTGTTTCACCACCTGACTCATTATGCAATAAATTGTCAGGCAGCTTTCAATGCAGCAAAGAATTCGATGCATATTCGTTTCGTGCTTACTGGCGACTCATCAGTAGGAGCCGGTATTACGCCTTTCAACCAATATACATTTGGTGAGAAATGTGGAATAATAGGACAGTACAAACTCCTAGACGAATGTATAAACCTGCAGTAGTGAAGCTAACATCATATAAAGTCTCAAAAATCCGACTTCAACGCTAACTCATACTATGTAATATATATAACGAGTGTGTAAAAGGTACAAACACTATGGCTATTGTGCCAGTACCCGATACCAACATTATAGTACCGAAATGGTACATGGTACTTACACTATGGTTTCCGAGTCGGTACATGTTACCAACATGATGGATATCAATGTATGCTATAGTTCACCAAAATTGAGAATTACAACTATATTTGAACACCTGTTACTCCAGTGAATCCATACACTCTGGCCTTGATCGATATCAGTTATCACATTTCGCGGTAAACCTGACATCATTGAATTCAATATTTAACAGTTAAATTCTGTTTGTGACGGAGAATTAATATATATGCAATTGTGTATTAGGTGTTGCGCATCTAGTAACAAATTAGTTCAATTATGACCAGAAGGATAAAACAAAGACGGCATGAACAGAAAGTATAATCTCGTGCACATTCGTTTCGTGCTTACTGGCGACTCATCTGTAGGAGCCAATATTACGCCCTTTAACTACTATTTATTTTTGTGAGGAATGTGGGAAAATAGGACGGCAAATCTCTCATAGAACAAGACGATGTGTCCTCGTACTGTAAAACTTTATAAAATTACGAAAAGCGAATTTACAATGTCTTATTATTGCAGAAACTTTTTAAACTAAGCCATTTGTAGACGCGAATTTCCATTGAAAATAACAACGGATCACGTTTACTTACAACAACCATTTTTTCACGCAAAATTTTATGGCTTTCACGCAAAACTTCTATAAATTCGTTGGTGTTAGATTTCACACACTAGACGCACAAACCAGCAAACCATAAAATGATAAACGAAAGAAGTTGCCTCATGAAGTTTAACAAATAATGGAAAATTATGATTTTATTGTTTTCTGACAGCATTATCACGTGCTGCATTGCTTAAGATTTTTTTGTGGGAGTTTTCTTCATCTAGTTTGTAGTTATTAAATAATAATACTATTTATGATTATTACTCCATATTCGTAAAATTAACTATTTAGTCAATTTTATTATTAAATCAAGATAATGAGAAAAGTGCAATGATAATCCAATTACCATTTAAATGTTGCACAATATGGTACGACCTTTAATTGAACAAAGAAAAAATCGGGGAACGCACACGAATGAACACGTACACATCCATACAAATGCAATTCAACAGTTTTTATTCAATTCATGATTAAGAATGTTGTAGCTGACAGCTTCGGCCATGAGCAACTCCTGATTATATGATTAAATGGAGAAAATATTCTGGTAAATATCAATAGTGTTGCGGTAAATTATGAGCACGATTTCAGCCTCAGTCGCAATCAATATATAAGCACATTTGAAAAAAACGTTTAGCTATTCTATGCTACACGCCATAATAGAATGAAGTTTCACGCAAATTTAAAATATTTCACAACAAGTATGCTAGTAAATTACTCTTAATCAAGGTAGCGAACATGATATAAACACCTGACCCGTTATGTACATAGATTTGTCAGTATAAACTACGAATTGAATAGTGTATAAAAGGCAATTCCTCCAGTAGGCCGGTTTCGTTCTTATTGGGAACTCATCACGTTCTATCCAGAATTTTCCGCGGTCAGGGCTCGATCTGGGCACGTATGCTTCGAAATCTGGTGCTCTAACCACTGAGCCACCCTGCCGCACACCACACAAAATTGTCAATTATTTACTAACTCATTGTTTTTGGTTAAACTTTCTTTCATGTAGAGTCGACATGGCATCTCTTTAGACCCTGGGGTTTTTCAGTTATGGTGTGCCGCTGCAAATAGCTCATAGCGCTCTATGAAAAATAAATGATTATTGATGTTTGATAGCGGTGCTCCATTGTCATTTGAGGTAGCTTGCCGATACATATTGTAGTGCATTTTTAAAAGTATTTATCAACATATCTGACACTAAATAGGACGACTAACAAAAATTAAAATGAAAAAGTGGATGCTGTCATCTGAAAACTTATGACAATAAAACTACGCAGGCTCATATTGCGGGAAAATTAAATTTACCTGATTTGCAATTGTTTGCGTTTAATAGAAAATAATTATGTTGACAAAACAAACTTCGCTTTTAATGTCAATAACAACGAATCTAAGTAGAATATACTTAAATTCAATTTGGACGCAATATTTTTAAAAAAATACTGGAAGAGATAGCAAAGACTGCCTACCAGCTGCCTAATAAACCACCTTTTGCCTTTTAATAAGAGGAATAAATTCTCCTCCTGGAGACTATCGAATAATTTCTTAGTTTGCGGCAATTAATCAATGCGCAGTTGGTGGTAACAATTATTTAAATCAAATTTGCGAGCTTGATGTATACAAAAATCCCATTTTATTTTCTGTGCTGTTGGACGACTGGTTTTTTAGAATGGGATTGGTGTATACTTCAAGTTCGGAAACTTCATTTAAAGAATTGCGAACGTTTGTTTATTTCTTCTGTGATTAGTGGGATTTGTTAAAAGCTCCAGAAACTAATCTATAAAGTTTAAGAACAAAGTCATCAACCCATTGAAGTAACTCTTCCACAGTAGTAAAGCTTATCATTTAGAATACTCTTGAACGGATTGGTCTAGATTCTTTTAAAATAAGAAATAAAAGTCTAAATTTCATTTGATAAATCAAAAGTTTTGCCATATTTACCGTCCAAGAATTTGCACCAATTATGCAGATTTAGGCTACATTTACGTGAACATGTGTCCGTAAAGATGAATGCCTGTATAATATCAATAATTTTATTGAATATGAGTTAGCCACGATTTGTATAAAAGTGCATATTTAGTGATTTTTATTGTTTTAAGATAAATGACCAATCTTACAATCTGCAAGGTGTTATCCTCCTTCAATATTTTCAGAAACTGTTCAGTCGGAAAAGATGAGGTCCACCAAATAGTAATTAAATTTAAATGTATATTGATTCGAGCAAAGGTTTAACAATAATAACTCTACTACTATTTACTTATTCAGTGATCCGGCTATGTTACTTATGCTGTGGTATGAAGAAATAAAAAGTACAAATAATGTAAGCTGTTTAAAGATTACTTAAAAAATACAGCACATAAGCAATAATTTTTTAAAGAAACAAATATTTTAATGCGTATTTGATTAAAAAAAGTCTATTGAGCAAAATATATATTATTTGCCCCCGCGCTATATTATCTCAGCTTACAACATTGTTGCATTTAATTGAATGAATATATAGAAGTTTTCAGCCTGTTTTTGTGGAGTAAAATCTAAACCTTTTCGGCGGACTAGAGTTCCATGAACAAAGACTCGAAACAGTTGTTCACAACATGCTACCTCCTCATGTAATCAGCGAACTTTCGCCGAATATTTGCTGTTACATGTAGGTCTCATTAAACAGCCTGATTTCCGATACTATGGCCTTAGTCCCTTCTATTGAACCAAGTCAGGAAGAAGAATCCTTTTAATGGTACCATTTTTCACGTCATAGTTTTAGGGAAAATGACTTCTAGGGTCGCACAAATGTTACTTGTCAATCAGCAAAGGTATGGTGATAATTCAAGATTTGTCATTGATAAGCATTTACTACCTGTGATCCCGTTGGATAATTTAACAATTAACAGCTAAAACGAAAAATATAAGTGTTATCAAAATTGCATAAACTAAAGTAGCAAAGCCTCCAGACGTAACTAAATGAATTTAGCTTAAAAATCTAACTGTTTATACGAAAATTTAATAGAATCAGAATACGAGGTAAAATAAACATGAGAAATGATCAATCTTATTCTATCCATGTTTGGTAGATTTAGATGGGCACCAATCCTTTGCATCTATCCAATCGCATAACATAACAATTTCAACGCCAATCGCATTTATTGCAGAGTTTTGAACTTCCTCGGTCTTCTGCCAATCCCGAAGGTAATACTGACTAACTGGATTCAAAAAACAACGGTTTGGAACTGAACGGAATATCAGAAATGCGATTGTTACGCACTGGTTGTCATACATATATTGTACTAAAGCTGAATATCGACCGTGAAATATCGAACCCATAATTAGAAAAACATTTAAGCAGCATTCGTTAAAACCATAAAGGTTTTACATTGTGTAAATTAATAATTGTGCTAGCGAGGGTAACATTTGATGACTTGTATCGAAACGAGGATATAACTGCGGTGCGTATATAATGCATCCCTCATCCATAATACCTTTTCTTACATATGCACATCTCACATGTGGTGAACTAAATAATTTATATTGCTGGTTTTCTGTGTTATTTTCCGGCATTCCTAAATCATTGCTTACGGAATTAAAAGTACCAGTATCTTACGAAATTAGTCGTGTGCCGTTTTGAAATGAGACATAAAATATCGTCGGTCACTCTTTCCAAATTGCTGAGTCTCTTTAAGCGTCAACTTTAACGTTCATCAAAATTGGTTGCACCTAGCATTTAAAAATTGCATTAAAGACCATGATTGTGAATTCTCCCTCACAAAGCGGCATATCAGCAGCACCTATAAATGATTGCGTCTGTAATTTATCTGTACCGTTCTGCACTTTTATTGCATTCTGTAACCCTGAGTTGTTGTGTTTACCTATATTGGATGGTCCACGTACACGTATGTCGTCTCTGTTTATTATCAGCGTATCGTCCAGACGAGACTTAATAATGCCTAATACTGCAGTTAAATTATTCATTTGAGAAGTCAGTCCCTGAATCAACGGTTCCAACCCATCAGAAGCCATTATAAATGTACCACACATGCTTTATTTTTACTCAATTATATATAGAATTTTGCTCGCAAAACGAGCATCGATTTAATAAAACAAATTTACAAATATTAATTAATTTATGTTCACTTGAATAAAAAGATATTAATGGGTTATGGTATAGCCGATATTGGTCGGTGGGCTTTCTTTGGTTTTGTCGTTTCAGATAAGAAACCTTATGTCTATTTTTGAATTATATTCAAAATTTTTTTTGGATAAAATTGACAAAAAATTGTCGCCGTCTACTTAACATCATTTATTTTGTTTACCAAATTTAAAGTCTAATTGATGTATTGATTTATTGAGTGGATAAAAAATTGTAATAAATTGATAAGGCATAAAGATATGTGGTACAACTGGACAAGGAAAACTTAACACTAAGGGTGAAATATATATTTTTTTAGATTTAAATTAGTACGTTTTGCGAGGCTTCAGTTAGTAAGGAATCAGGCGTACATTGCGCCAATATTTTAGCAAATTAACTGATCTGCGTTTTGACTAACGCAGCTTTCATTATTCCAGTAGTTTTCTTTTGATAAAATATTTCGGTTAAACTTATCGATAGCCTTCATCAGTTGCAATATGCCTCACAAGTTTAACAAACGAAACTAATGAAGCAAGCGCGTTATTTCCTCTAGCCATAATATTTATACTTCAGACTGAACTTTCATTAGATATTCGCGTGTCACATGTGTGTGTGAGTGTATGTGCATTTTCATAACTGTTGTTTTCATCTAACTAATTGAGACCAGAATGGCTGAATAATAATTTATCAATTTATCAGGTGGGGGTTACACCAATAATTCAGAAACACTCGTCATAAAAACATGCCATGAGTGATAAAACTAGAAGTCCGAAAGGCCAATGCACATGTTAAATTTCAATTAAAACCTCTAGGGTTGCACTCAAGATAGACTAGTTAATAACAGGTATTGGCATACCATTAAATAGGCGGACGCCACGCATTTGCATGTGTATGTTTATACATAACCAAAAAACTTCGTTAAAATTTAATTGATACACATTTACGTACATCTAAATGAAACTGCAGGCAATAGACATCAATTTTCCCTATACACGCGTCAGAAAAATTATTATTTATAAATATTGTATTATTAGAATAATCTCAATAGGTAGCAAATTAGATTACCGTAATAAACTTGAGACCTAAGAAAAGAAACAGCCATAACCCAGCTGGTGTTCTCATTTAAATGTAAAATCATTTCAGAGGGTAACGAGTTCCGTGTTTTATTGCTTTTAAATATCTTTTCATGTTTTTTTGACTTTTTCTCATATAATGCATGCTAGTACACGAAAATGGATGACAATCACTGACTTTATTTTAGAAAATTGAACTTCACCATGGTGAATAATTATTTAAATCCAAAAATTCGCATGGAGTACACCTGCAATTAGGCTGTTGTATGTATAGCATCATTTATGCAGATAGACACAATAAATACCATTAATGGATGCAGAAGTTTTTTACAAGTTAAAAGTAAATCCAAAATTAAAAAAATAGGCAATTCCAAAAAAGTGATCTTTTGCATTACTCAATTAAGGAAACATTAATAAGGATAATGTTCATAGCAATTATTAAAAGCAAGTTTGCCAAGTTGATATCAGCAACAATCGCATTTTTAACCCATCTCACTGTAGTTCTTCGGTAATGCGACTGTTTTCAATATGGGATTTCTACATATTCCAAGGCCGCAAAACGTATTTTGCTAATTATTGCAAATGTGGCTTCTAATTAGAATAGAGTAATCCACTCTAAGTTCACATTCTTGTGGTGTCTAGTGTCCATTAGTTTGAAACATATTATAAGAAAACTCGTTTTAACCGCGTGAACGTTTTTTTCGACATGTTTTCGGAATGCCATGCTGGCTTTCATTTGACGATAAACAAATACCATATATTTGTCCAGTCGTTATTTACAATTGTAGCACAGGAGGCATCATTTAGTCATCTGCCTACAGTTGCGGAAAGAATACTAACTATTATACCTAGAGTTCTTAATTCAACGGTAAAACAAATTATTATATTTTGCTATCAACTAGTTAGAAGACAATTTATTTAACGAAACCAAAATTTAAGGATTTTTTTTCTAAATTCTTTGAACTTGATATTGTTTGTCGATTTTATATTAACAGATATGTAGATATTTAATATGCATATAAACGCTATGTGAGTTTTAATGCTGTTTTAAGGAAACAGTGTTTATTTATGCTGACGAGTTAATGAAGCATATAAGCGAAACATTGTCTTTAGGTGACGCGTTTACATAATTTGAAACTGACTATGCATTTTGAAAGACAAATTTTCCTACAATCTGAATTTAACATGTTTCTATATAAATTGTTCCTGTGAAACGAAATGTTAAGAATAATGTACTAGAAGTTTAAATTCACGCTTATCGGAGTAAAATAAGTTTGTAAATTGCGACATGTAAACAAAACGCTTTCCAGTTGTAATTCATGCCAATTGTGTTAATACGCTGATGTATGTGGAAACGACGTCAATAAGTCAACTTCGTCCAGAATTGTGCCGGAACAAACAGTTTGCTCGTATACCTGCATTACTATGAGACTTTCTAAGCCTCGTTCAGATCTGTTCTTTGTTCTGAATTTTAATTTTTTGAGCATATTTGTACTGATAAATGTTTTGAATAACTCTTTTAAGTTGGCTGTTTTTCCATTTAAACAAAATTAATTTTCACGGTTATACCTCCAGTAAATCAGTTGGAGCGAAGGCACTAATTTAATTTTGTTTTGGAATCTCCTTTCGGGTAATACGTGTTTTGTTTAATTGAACAATAGCTCTCCTACGAACATAGTTGATAAATATGATAAAATATGTAAAAATAAATAGAAAAATCCACGTATTTCTTAAACAAATGCGCTATACCGATAAATTATTTTTATGGGAAAAACTGTTGAATAATTCAGAGCACCTTTTTTGCATTTTTCGAAAATATGGATCAATAAAAATAAGTTGTTCAAATTTTATTTCAACAGGTCTCTTTTTGATGCAGTGGATGTGGACGCAATCTTCTTTTGTATTTCAAGCATATTTTTTGCGAAAACCGTAGGATTTGTTAGCGTTTTAATTATTGCGGATTTGTGCGACGAGTGCATTAATATGAGCAGATAGGTGGAATTTCCTTTATATAAATATCGAATTCCGGATATCTGATGAAATTTCTATCACGAAATAGTTCCTTTTCTGTTTTATTCAATTTGGAAAAAAGCATGTAGAGATATTTTAAGACGTGAAATACGTTTTAAAGTTGTTCCTAATTGTTGCTTATATGTTTTTTAAGAATAACATAGAATATGTAGTGTCTTGTATCAGCTGCAATTGTAGTTTACGTCTTCTGACTTTGAGTATGATCCTATTTTATAGCTGTTTCTGAGTTAATTTGTTGGCAGGCTTATTAAATAATTGATGCTGATGAACTAATTTTTGGTGGAAGCTGTTCCGATATGGTATTTTTCTAGCTAAATTAGTGATTTATTATTTTCATTGTGCTGACGTAGATTTTTAATTCACATTAGACGAATTTACTTGCACAATTCAGTTAGATAATTGAGCAATTATTTAGGATGAAAGGCAAACTCAAGCAGGAAAATTTCGGAACAAGTTACGGTAAAATCTTCGGTAAGATAAGTCGAGGGTAGTATGATGTTAACTTTCATTAACCACATCAAATAACTGCAAATACCTCATCATCTAATTTAGCTTTTTCATTTTGTTCTTAAAAGAGGCTTCTTCGCTTAGTTTGCTTGCTTAAATAAAAAACTAGAACTTAGAGGATTTCGGGTAAAAGTTGACGTATGTTTTAAATCGTTAGCTAAACATAGGTTTGGTGTGAAATCAACATCTGATCCAAATAATTTCGTTATCCAGGTGAGATTCTTCCTAAATTTAAGTCTAAGAGGCTTTTCAATCAAGCCGAATTTTGTCGATATTTTCCACGTGCAAAGCAATGCCATCATTTTGAAAACAAAAGATCAGGAAGCGGGATAACAAATACTTCATGTAGTTTGCATTTACCGATGAGAATGCGTTAATAGATGCGTTGAGTCTAAGAAAGTCAATTAATTTATGAATGTACTTATATTTAATACAGAAATTGTTTTAAATATGAAAAGCACCCTGCAAGGTTTAAAAAACGAGCATATTTTTAAAAATGACAAAGTGGAAACTTAATAAATTTTGAATTATGCATAAACCTCAATTATACATTAAGATTCAATCTTAGTCATATATATATATATATATATATATATATATATATATATATATATATATATAATATATATATAAAGTGTCCTTTCTGAAGTATAGCCCTAAGTCACATTTCTTTTTGAATTTGAAGCAACAAATTTGAAAATAGCACTGAAAATTCGCGTGCGTTTTTTCGAGTAACATTTAAGTGTTATGACTGCATAAGTGACAAATAGTCACAAACTGTCTGTGCTTGCAATTGGCTAATGCCGCAAAGGGATAACAACAACATACAAAGAAATCAATGCACGACCATTTCATAAATAAGGCCTGACTGACAGTATATGCAATAAAGCCAAAAAAATATTTTTCCAGAAAAATTTATTAATTAACATATCATGAATACATTTCTTTCCTTAACGAAATGATTACGAATAAAATGTACTGTTACACTTAAATTTATTTTGATAAATTTATAGATAAAAACTAACTCTAAGAAGAGCCTATGTAAAAATATTCTTATCAGAGGGTCATGCAATATATATATATATATGCTGAGTGGTGAGGGGACACCACTTGTACCAAATTCCCAAGAAGCTCCATGAAATGTGGAGCCGGCTTATCCTCCAAAAGGAGTCCGCCGCAGTAGGAGATATATATATATATATATATATATATATATATATATATATATATATATATATATATATACTTTGCTTCGCCGTCTGCCAATTTATACACTGTGCTACTTCTAGGGCATGCTACGCACAAGATGAAATCATCTATATACTTAGGTTTTTGTTAGCCTTTCCTCCAGGTGGAGCCTATTTTGAATCTTTGTTGACAAAAAGTCCAAACTGCTAATATAATTCGTTTTATCGGTTTAAAACATTCCTTCCTATTTCGTTAATTATAGCGCCATATTATGTAAATATAGATTCCAAAGGCATTGTTTGCGATACATGCACCAAAAGTTGTGTTTATCTTAATTCTATTATATTTAAAGTTTTCATTCGTGGGTAATTTTGGAAAGGCATATCTGTTCAGTTTGAAATTAGCATGTGTTTTTTAACAAAAGAAGCGCTGTAAATTTTAAATTTGTGAATTTTTTATTAACGATTTTGTGAACATCAGTAAATTTCGTGTAGCATTTGTTTTTTAATCGCGAATAATAACAGTGGTATACTATGCGAAAATAATGTTCGAAATTATTTTACCTGGCACAGTTGTATAAAACGAAATAGTAGTAAAGTAATTATTATTCATACCTATTGATTTTGTCAGACATTATACCGAAAATTGAATAGAAATTCTTATAAGTATATGAAAACATGTATACATCAACATTTTTTTGTAAATACTAGTTGTTCATTTTTTGTATCAATTTTCGGTTAAATCACTTCTAAATTGTAGTTAAATTCATTAAATGTCAATGTTTATGCCTTTTCCTTGTTGCGCCTAATTTAAGCTATTAATGCAATGAAACATTGTCCGCTCTCCGCCACGTTTTACGCAGTTTATGCAAAGAGCCACTTTAATCCTGAATAGACACATTTTTGCGGACATTTTCTTAATTAATTTCATGAATCAAG
This sequence comes from Eudiplozoon nipponicum, assembly GCA_029291075.1. Classification (NCBI taxonomy): domain Eukaryota; kingdom Metazoa; phylum Platyhelminthes; class Monogenea; order Mazocraeidea; family Diplozoidae; genus Eudiplozoon; species Eudiplozoon nipponicum. The sequence continues at coordinate 86,008 of JAQBSW010002856.1, forward strand.
AGAAAAATGGAATCGAAAAGTGTTTTGTTCTATTTGAATCAGTCAGTATTTCGTACGTGAATTTGCAAAAGTTTAGGCTTAGAAAGCTTTTTTTAACAAGCAATTTGCCTTCTTACACACGTCACAAATTACTGCTTTAAACGTTGTTTAGCATGACTACATAAAGGTTTCTAAATTATCCTGTATAAAACTATTAATAAACATGCTTAAATCTTTAACCACTACCAAAAATTGCCTAAATATTATAAAATATTTTATTTATACCTTACCTTATCTCATATTTTCAAACACCTCATAATAATGTGTAAGCCTACAGTAAGGAAGCTAGCTTCATATAAACTTTTCGATGATGCGACTTCAAGGGTTACTTACAATATATATTATATATTACGAGCCTGTAAGGGATATCAACACTAAGGCTGTCGTTTCAGTAACATTATGGATGCCGAAACGGTACATGTTAAAAAACAAGTGATTTCAAGCTATGCCAGAATTCAACAAAATTGAGAAATATAATTACGTTTGAATATTTTTTACTCTAGCTTATCCATACACTCTGCCCTTGATCGATTTCGGGTATCAAATTTCGCGGTATTCATGACATAATTCAATTAATCATCCCTCAGTTAGCTACCGTTTATTATTAAGAATTAATATATATATATATATATATATATATATATATATATATATATATATATATATATATATGCTGTGTATATAAGGTGTTGCGCACCTAGTTCAAAAATGAACAGAAGGTGTAAAGCCAGCATGAACGGAATGTATAATCGCATCAGCACATGCGTTTCGTGCTTACTGGCGACCCATCAGTAGGAGCCGGTATTTCACCTAATACACATTATATAGTTTGGAGAGGAATGTAGGACAACTGGGCAGCGTTATATAGAAATTTTCAGTCGAACTTTCTGATATTGATATATTGTATTGTACAACTAGTGAGATATACCTATCTACATGAGATTAATTGCACAATTATTGTGATGTGATAATTATTTTAATATATATTGTACAATTTCCAATTTTATTATTTGATGGAATATGTGTGGTTTGAATCCAAATAAAGATATTCTATTCTATTCTATTCTATTAGGACATGTTATATTGGTGCGATCTGTAGGTAGATTTTGCATGAATTCAAATAATGATTTCAAAGGGAAGAGAAGTTTCATGCACCTATATATTTTAAAGGCCACATAAATATTTCCTACTCACACCAATGCAAACAAAATCGCCTAATATAAGGAAAATAATTTGGCAAGATTTATATTTAGTCCTTCAATGTTTCGTAGTCAAGTTATACACCAAAATAAACTTTTTAAATTTCTATTATGGTTGTCTTTGTTTATAAAAATATGCTAAAAAATTTCTAAATTTTTCGTTTTTCGATGGAAAGTTTTAGAAAAATGTCAAGTAGTTTGTCCTTCTTTCCAAAATTTATGTAACCGTTCATAAAACTAAGATTATATATTTATTAATAAAGCTATAAGTAATATTAATTATATTTTATTATTATTATTATTATTATTATTATTATTTAAAAGGTATTATTTGAAATATTATTCTTGCTGCTTTTGTTGATGACGTTTTTATTATTGATTTAATAATTTTTTTTTAAATTGTATTATTATTTTCTTAATTATTGTTATTCTCAACATTATTATCATTAATATTAGTAGCTCTTGTATTACCATTAATATTATTATTAATATTAGTAGTGGTGTTGTTAGCAGAACTAGTAGTAGTAGTATTACTTTTGTGTTATTATCACAAATTTTTATATAACATTTTTCGATTTATTAATTAATTATTTTTTTTAATATTGTCACTATTATTTTTATTATCATTATTTTTTTAATTCTTATTATCATTTATAGACCTATGGATATATTTTTATAATTTTTACCATTCTCAAATTATTCATATCATTTCTATTATTATTTATAATAATAATCACAATATAACTATTAATAATAATAATTATTATTATTATTTATTATTATAACTAATAATAATAACTAGAATGATAACGGATATAGCATTATATTTTTATTCCTTTTAATGTTAGTGTCGTTTTACTTTTAAATGTCCTTTTTATTGTTGTTATAGTTATTATTATTGAAATATTAAATAAACAATTTTGATATCAAATGATGCTTTGAATACCTCATAAGTAATTTAATATTGATATACGATTAAAAAATTTCACATTATTAACGGTTTTTATGATTATGTTAAGGGTAGCGTTACATATATGCCTATTTGTCTAGTCTTACTTCTATATAAGTAGCGTTATCAATTAGGCTTAAACAAGCATAAATGACAAACAACATCTGGTCTTATTTGGCAGGTTTGTTACGAGACACTTTGAAACCGTAAATCTAATGAAATTGGCAAGTGTGAGCACCAAAATGCATAATTGCAAACGTCTTGTCTACTGTTGGTCAAAATTTTATTTTTGCATCTAAATTAAACTTACGAATGAAAAACCATGTTCTAGCAATCGCAAATAATATTGTTCATAGCAGACAGGTTTCAAAATAGACGAGTAGTTGTTTTTTCTATGAAAAAAGCGCACGTCATATGAGACTTATTTGCAAAGTCAATAACAATTTCTACTCCAATGTTATACTGTCAATAAATGCACTCTCAACGGCTTTTTTTGCTCGGAAGGATTATATGTCAAAGTGCGACTTCCATTTCAGTCGCAAAAGACGAATGATTGCCGCTCGATTAGGTATTAAGCCAAGTTCGATAACAGTAACTGAGCAGACTTGATATATAAAATATTTTTAATTTTTAATCGAAGTCACGGTCTCCCACCTACAGCAAATTGTAACAATTTCGGTTACAATTTAGAATTCTAATCCAGTAATGAATTGTCTCCATGTGGCGAGAACTTTCGAAACAATACGTTTCTAAACTATACCTTTTCCGTTTTCACTGTTTTAAATTGAATTGTTTTAAAACTACAAAAGATGTAAATAAAAACAATTTTAAATTAAACTGAATTTAATTTTGCCTTCTATATGACGGAAAATGTAGGAAAATGACATTTTAAATCAGAGTTTGCTTTGGCTTGAAGTAACATTGACTATGGAAATACACAAATTGCCTAAAACATGAACGTGTTTCATTTTTCAAAAAGTAAATTTAAAGAAGATCATCTCCAGGTATATAAATTCCAATATATTCTACTACACTTTACACAAATTTTGCCAAAAACTAAAAATTATCTTAATGTTATTACCCAAATTGCATAAATATTACCAACTTAAAATTGGTATTCATCAATCATGATAAACGGCTACTTACAAAGTGGTAATTTTTATTCAAATATAAAACGTAATGTGCAACATCTGCTTCATTTTACATTAATTAAAATTGAGAAATATTTATCATCTTCGTTGGCATTTGTTAATAATGTGGAACTCGAAATTTTCTTTTCGCACAATTCTTATGTGCCCTTAAATGATATACAGTCCTCCTGATGAAGGCCAAATATTACTTTCAAATGCCAAGCATGCATGCAAGTAAAACCGTATTGTAAAACAAGCATGTACACACAGTTGAAATAGGCCATCTTCCAGAACTGGCGAAGCTCAAAGCAACGTTTTATTTAGAAAATAGGCAACTCGAAAAGTTTATTTAAGCAAACAGGAAACGTAAAAAAATGAAAAAAGCAAAGAATCCGTGCCTAAACAAATGACGAAATGCATCAATATACCTTTTCAAAGGGACGTACCATTCAAAGTATTTCTCGAAAAATTAAAGAAACATTGAATTCTCGGATGCCAAATACTCAATTCGCGTTTTGTTATACAACAAAATGCTTGCTAAATTTAAAGGTAAACGATAAGGTCTCTGCAATGGAAAAGAACAACTTTTCTTTAAATCAAGTGTGCGCGCTAGAAGTAAATACCCATCCCTTTGTATTTAACCAGTCGTTGAACAGCATAATAAACTACCGCCAGCCGCAACGCACTGACGCGTTTCGACCTTCCATAATCATCATCGGAGTACGACGGCAAACTGACTATCGAGGATCAAACCGCATTGAATGTATACGGAAATCAAATTTAGATATGCGGCTCTCACCTCTAGCAGTCTCGCATACATAGAATTTGACTAGAAATGTCAGCTGCCCAATTTCTATGCAGTCACGAACATTAACTGTTTGCAGTTTTCGCTACATATACACATATATAGACAATACAATTTAAACAATCAATGATTGATTGCGCGGGTGGTGGTTAAAAAGAACAACTTTTTTATTTACACATATGTTATAGCTGCTCACGATGCTATATAGGCCGGGCTGGCGGTAACTAAAGAAGCCAATTGAAGAACATTTTCGACTACGTACAGTTGGCATCGGGGAGAACCTTAACGCAATAACTGAACACATTGTTTGTAAAAATCACACACCAAGTCATGCGGGCTTCTTAGTTCTCGCCATAGCAAAACTAGATAATAATTACACACATAGCTGATGTTGTCGCAGGCTACATTCAGATAAGCAAAAAAGATAGAAGTGCGTGTATTATATGATTACAAACTGGTAATGGCTTGAGTATGTGTGTGGGTACACGCGCGTTTTTGCCTATTCTGAGAATGTACGTTTCCCGATTCCAGTTTGCCATTTGTCTTTCGAATCCAACTTTGTTCTTCTTTTTTTCCAAAATATTGGCTATATATTGTATCAGATGAAACAGTCGAATTGAGTTCTGTAAAATAGAAAACGCCATTTGCTAACTATGCGCAAATACTTGGTGCACTTCAAATGAAAAATGCATAAAATTAGCTAAACTCAAAATTTTAGGACATTGATTCTCATTAAATAAATTAGATTTAAATCAAAATTGGCGAAAAGTTTCATGCATGAGAATGAGAAATACCGATCGTGCAAGCACTGTTCATTTAACTATATAAATGTTCAATTCATAAATACTTCCCCAGTTAGCGTGGTGTCTGTTCTATAATGTCAGATTTTGGATGGTTAGTTGAAATTTAAGGTCTAAAGAGATGCCATATGGGCTCCACTCAACGGCAGGGCTAACCACGAAAAATTAGTTAATATATAATTGAATCTTGTAAATAGTTAAACGAACATTGGTTGCGCGGGTGGTGATAACAATTATTATAATCAGGGTTGCGGTCTTGATATGAACACTTGACCCATTAATTACTTACATATGTCAGTATAAACTAAGAATTGTATAGTGCAGAAAATAGTGTAGATGAATTGCCTTTTCTACACTATACAATTCTTAGTTTATACTGGCATATGTAAGTAATTAATGGGTCGGGTGTTTATATCAAGACCGCAACCTCGATTATAATAATTGTGTATAGTGTTCGGCAGGGTGACTCAGTGGTTAGAGCAAAATATTTCGAAGCAAACGTGCCCAGATAAGTCCAGTGTCCTCGGAAAATTCTAGACAGTTCGTTATGAGTTCCCAATAATGACGAAACCAGTCTACTGGATGAATTGCCTTTTCTACATTAAACAATGCTTAGTTTATACTGACAAATGTATGTATATAATGGGTCAGGTGTTTAAATCAAAATCGCAACCTTGATTGGAGTAAACTTAATAGCTGTAATAAGCTGGTAAGTTAGAACAATACGTGTGTTGGTTTATATAATAGTTTGAAGTTAAGCACATATATCTACTTATCTACGATTGACGAAAAACTTTAAAAATGACACGATTTCAATAAACAAATCAAATAAGGGGACTATGCTGTGTACGTTAAACAGACGTTGAGGCTTACTTACCCGAAGTCCACTTAAACGATAATAAATCAACTAATTATAAAGCCCGATGCAAGTTTAATTTCCTATAGAATCATTAGGTTGATTCTGAGCCAAATTCAATGAAGCGTTGACAAGCCAATAAATAGAACACAATGATGAGCTTAGCCTAACCACTTGCATCGTATTGTCATTATGGAAGATAAATCTAAGCCACTTTTACCAGTACGGTGCTAAAATATCCGACAGTCAAAGTGCATTAAACAATCAATTGTTACGCGGGTGGTGGTATCAATTCTTTAAATCAAGTTTGCAAGCATGAAGTAAACGAAAATACAATTGTTGTTAACCAAGTGGCGAACAACAAAGCAAAACTACCGCCTGTCGTCCGCACTGACGCCTTTCAACCTTCCATGATAATCCTCAGAATACGACTTCAAATTGACTATCAAGTGTCAAACCACAACGCATATATATATATATATATATATATATATATATATATATATATTGAAAGAAAAATTAGATATGTATCTGTCACTTTTAGCAGTCCCGCATACATTGTACTTGAATTTAAATTTCGGCTAAATAATTTCTAAGCAATCACGAACATTAATTTAATTCAGATGCCGCCACATATATATAGGTTATACAAATAAACAATCAATGATTGCGCAGGTGGTGGTGACAATTCTTCAAATCATGTTTGCGAGTTTGAAGTAAACACCAATCCCATTGTATTTAACCAGTCTGCGAACAACATAGTACGCACGCACTACAACAGTTCTTTAAATCAAGCATATGCTTCGTGATTTCACCGAAGACCAAAATTTTTTGAAAATGGGAGTCAAACTATTTAACTTTCTTTAACTAAATCCACATGGCAGACCATATTATTTAGAACAAATTTGTTATAATTATTTGAGCAGCGTCAGATTCCAATTACGTCTATTGATTTAAGTGGCATGAAGCGTTAAAATATTATTACGCTTTAATTATTTGCAATTGTTATAAAATGCAGCATTGGAAAATAATTTAAATAAACTATTGAAAAATAAGAAAAAAATACCTAATTATAAAATATTTTATGGGACCAAAAGTCTTATAAATATTCAAAGTAACTTGATAGATGATTAGATGATGTGAAATAAATTGAAAAAATATAATATACCAATTAGAAACAGTAACCCGTTCAAATCGTTTTTAAATACGGCATTTAAATTATTTAAGGTTACGAGGCTAATAAAAAGTTAATGAGGGATTTAGTCCAAAGCTTTTGAAATTTCCGGTGTTTACCAAGAAACTCCAAGTTTAAAAAGTTTAAATTTTCATTTTTTGAACTTATGTAAGACAAAAGTAATTGAGAATAGTTCTCATAAAGGTAACTGCTTTAGAGCGGCTTAGCCAACAACTAATCAACAGGTATATCGTGCAAAGCAGTTTACTTTTGAGGTCTGAAATTATGCATATTTGACGTTGGTAACCTGTTTGTTGTGAATAATCTAGTTAAAATTATTCTATTTATTTTCTCTCCCCAGTCATAACAGTCTGCCCCCTTTCCTCAGACCGAAATCAACTACGCGTGTGGTGCAGGCGAAACAGGTACAACTGAAAGAGCTCCAAAGAATGATTCGAATGGGCAAACCAAGCTATGACGACGTTTATATGTGGGGCAAATCGTTTGACGCCCTTCTACACGACAAGTGTGAGTTGTGTCGATAGTACACGAATACAAATAATTTATTTAATATAAGTAATATAAATTGATATATATATATATATATATATTTATATATATATATATATATATATATATTGCGTTAATTGAAACATTAATTGTACAAAACGCAGGTTTGTACAGAACAGATAAAAGGTGCCATTCTAACTTGGCCAGATCATAGCTGAAATGGAATATCTGGCAGTTTATACAATGCATTAATAAAGGCAGAGGGAAATTTTGAAACAAATTTATACATTATACAAAAGCTAAAATGAAACGAAATAACTCAAATGCTAAGGCATACATATCAAAGATATATATAAATCGGTTTAGAATTTATTTAATGAAAAAAAATTCTGTTATTTATTTAATGATGGAAAAGTTATGTTGCACTTGTTTCCTTTGAGTAACGCGCACAACCATTGCACATTTTGCTTGTAAAAGGAAAGAAAAATTCGGCATGTATAGGAGTACGACTTTTTCAGTCGACATGCCGATGTGTCACGACTGTTCATTTTTTGTCAAATTAGTTTTCTGTTAGTAACAAAATATGCTTGTGGTCGGAATTGTCGTGTTTGGTGTCAACTAGGAGTGCCAATCCTAACGAAAGCTTCTTATCGAGCTTGTTACAATATTATCAAAATATCAAGGTAAACCCTTCTTTTAGGTATTATAAAACTATTTCAAAGTTAACGGGAAGCTGAACATTGTGTCCGGCTATTACGTAAAAGGTTTTGCCTTTCGCTAGGTGTTTTTAAGACAAAATAATTTTAAATTCACTTTTTTATAATCGGCTGTTGTTACATTCATCGAACTCTAGCAGATATTGCATGTACAAAAATAAATATTTACGGAGTCATAAGTTGAAAACGAGAACTTTTTCATTAGAAACATCAGCTTTGTATTAAGCGTTCGA